>PVHY01012251.1:0-30408 GCA_004024945.1 Uropsilus gracilis | reverse complement strand
ATGATAGCCTCTTCAGTAAATGGTGCTGGGAAAACTGTATCACTATATGCAAAATAATGCATTGACTAATCTGGATATTTCAAATCATATAAATAACTTAGTCTTGCCACTTTGTGTTATACTGTAATAATTCTTTTGAAAATGATTTATTTTTAATGAAGATGCTCCTCTTTAATCTACTATTTGCTAAATAATGTGTTCCTTCTGAACTGATCTATTGTGATTGAAGAGAATATTCACAGGCACTTCCATTCCATTGAATTCTTCTAAATATCTATAACATTTATATTAACAATGGAACTGCTTAGAAAACTCAGAACAGTAGAATGCATATGAAATAATCAGATGAAGTAGAGTTACAATATAAGAAGCTTAAAATAAAATTTTTAGCTCTAGGAATCTATAACATGTATTAAAAGAATGGAAGAAATATAATTTATAAATTTATGAAACTTAATGCTTTTTGTAATAGAATATATGCATATATCTAATATTTTGAATTTTTTTATTTTCTAAACTTGTATGTAAACTAGTTCAAGGATATAATTAAATCATAGTTGATTTTTTTCTGTATTTTTAGTCAAGAAAGGCTGACCTCTAGTTTCTGCTAACTTGACAAAACTCTGAATTTGTCCTTGCATTTTAACTTTGGACTATAATGCCACCTGACTACTTATTGTAAGAACAAAGTACTTCTTTCAACAGCTAAGAAAACCTTTACTCAGGTTGTAGAATTTGTCCTAATTCACATTAGAGTAGTTAATGAGAATCACTTTTTCAGGGTTTTTCAAGGAGTTTGATAAAAGTTTATAAGTATATATGTAAGTGGCAACTGGCAGGGAAGAGTTAGTTCAGGCTTTAGGTAGGTTCTTTTTACAAAATTACCCCTTAGAGGGTGTTCCTTGGTAAAATTTAGTGCTGTAGCTTACTTTTTAAGCATTTCTCCTCATTTTATTTTCTGTGGATTTGTAATGAGATAATGAAATAATACTATACATTGATTTAAGATGTGCTTTATGAATTGGGAAAAAAAGGAAAATGGCTATAAAGCAGGTAGTATATATGTACATATGTATATATACACCTAGCATTTAATATATAGGCACTAGTACTTAATAATTATACTCTTCTCATGAACTGTAAAAACTCGGTAATAAATTACACCATAATAAAAGAGATAGAGGGATAAAGAGAGATAGATAACAAAATGTTCATGTTTATCCCCACACAAGAAGCTAAGATGTAAAGATGTTTCTGAATTTTTGTTCCATGGAGGCTACATGTTTTACTTTGTTTGTGATATCATATTCTTAATATGTGCTGACAAGCAGCTATACTATGAGTTACATATATTTATATTAAAATTTTTATGACTTTGGGTGAATTAACTTTTTTATTGTCAACATATCTTTTTTTAGCAGTTGAATTAAAATAAATCTCGGTCATACTTTAAAAATATTTTCAGTATATTTCTTACTTGGTAAAAATGTGTTGAGTTGTATTCTTGAATTCATACTAGATGCAGCTAATATTTTTTTCCAGAAAACATGTTGAATTACTAATGTAAATTTTTAATTTAAATCATATCTATTCAAGAATCCACTATTTGTATACATTACATCATACAAATATTGTTGAAGAAACACTATTTCAAAATGAAACAATTTATTGTGCAACTTCTCATTTAAGTATGTAGGTTTTCCTCCCACATTTTTATCACTGAATAATTATATCAGGATCCATAATATTGATTTTGACTCCTAATTTTGAGTGCCTATTTGTTTAAAGTACAGTATGCACATTACAGTTGGTACAAATCACAATTTTATATTAAAAATACAATAAAAAGATGAAGTAAAATAATTAAAATAATAATTACAATTAAAAACAATCAAAAAATACTCGGCTTCAAAGTCTAACTTCAATTTATATTGGGAAATTATAAAACAGAAGCATGAATAATCTGATCTACCCAGGATGTCTTTCGAATTGTTTTGATTCTCTCTTCCTGAGGGTATGACACATCATTAAGTTACCAATTAAATCAATGAAGTAGATTTCTTTAGCTTCTATTCTCTAAGAAAAGGACAATTGGGAATTCGTAATTTCTAAACTGAAAAAATAGTAATTTTCAAATTTAACATTTGCAAAGAAACTTTAATGAGAATTTATTTTTTCCCTTTCTCAGGACTGTTTTTTTTTTATGTTTGACTTTTTTAATTTATTTTTTAATTTTTTACATCATTTCAGTCCCTGGGGGTAACCCATCACCATCACCTCCCCTCCCCACCCACTCCAGCTGGCCCCCTCTCTTCCCTTGTGTAGTTTCATTTGGTTGACCATATATTAGTGAAACCATTTGGTTTCTGTCCCTTTCTATCTGGCTCGTTTCTGCTAGAATGATTTCTTCTAGGTACATCCAGGTGTCTATAAATTCATCAAATTTGTCATTTTTTATTGATTAGTAATACTCCATTGTGTATATATACCAGATCTTTTTCATCCACTCATCTGTTCTGGGGCATTTGGGTTGTTACCATGTCCTTGCAATTATAAATAGTGCTGCAATAAACATCCGAGCACAGGTGTCCTTTTGTACCCACATTGAGGTCTCCTTTGGGTAGATTCCCAGAAGTGCAACTGCTGGGTCAAATGGTAATTCCATTTTAATGAGTTTGAGGGTCCTCCATACTACTTTCCATAGTGGCTGGACGAGTTTACATTCCCACCAGCAGTGTAGGAGTGTTCCTTTCTCTCCACATCTACGCCAGCACTTGTTGTTGCCTGTTATTTTGATGTGGGCCATTCTTACTGGTGTAAAGTGGTATCTCATTGTGGTTTTGATTTGCATTTCTCTGATTGCTAGTGATATTGAGCAATTTTTCCTGTGCCTGTTGGCCATTTGTATTTCCTCTTTGGAGAAGTGTCTTTTTAGTTCTTCTCCCCATTTTTTGATTGGGCATCTTGTTTTGTTTTTGTTTAGTTGTGTGAGTTCCTTGTAGATCTGTGTTATTAATCCCTTATCACTCTTGTGAAGGGTGAAAATTTTTCCCATTTAGTTGTGCTTCTTTTAGTTTTTTTCTGTTGTTTCTTTTGCAGTACAGAAGCTTTTTAGTTTGATGAAGTCCCATCTGTTTATGTTTTCCTTCAATTTTTTGCCTTCTGCAGATGATTCCAGGAAGGGGTTTCTGAATTGTATTTCATGGAGGGTTTTGCCCAAGTTTTCCTCTCTGTATGTTATGGTTTCAGGTCTGATATCTAAGTCTTTTATCCATTTTGAATTGATTTTTGTACATGGTGTGAGAGAGATGTCTTGGTCCATTTTTTTTGCATGTCTTAGTCCAGTTTTCCCAGCACCATTTGTTGAAGAGGCTATTTTTGTTCCAATGTAAGTCCCCCCCCCCTTTGTCAAAGATAAATTGGCTATATGTGTGTGGCTTTATTTCTGAACTCTCAATTCTGTTCCATTGGTCTGATTGTCGGTTGTTGTACCAGTACCATGCTGTTTTAAATATTATGGCTTTGTAATATAGCTTAAGTCTGGAATAGTTAGGTCTCTATTTTCTCATTTTTGGAGAGGAGGTATTTTTGATATTTGAGATCTTTTGTTGTTCCATATGAATTTTTGTAATTTTTGTTCTATCTCTTTAAAGAATGTCATTGGAATTTTTATAGGGATTGCATTGAATCTGTAGATTGCTTTTGGTAAGATGGCCATTTTGATGATGTTAATTCTTCCAATCCAAGAGCAAGGGATGTCTTTCCATTTCCTTGTGTCTTCTATCTCTTTTAGTAGTGTTTTAAAGTTTTCTTTGTATAGTTCTTTTACGTGTTTTGTTAGGTTTATTCTAAGGTATTTAGTTGTTTTTGGTGCAATGGTGAATGGGATGACTTTTTTAATTTCTTCTTCTTCTGCTTGGGGTTTTTGCTTATAGGAAGGCTACTGTAGAGAACCCCAAAAAATCCACAGAAAAACTTATTGAAATAATAAACCAGTTCAGTAAGGTTGCTGGTTACAAAATCAACATACAGAAATCAGTAGCCTTCCTACACGCACAAAGGACTGTTTTGATAACTGTCAAGAATAATGTTTATTCTGATTCATGGTAACTTATAATACATTTAGTAGATGAAATGAGGTACAAACACTCTGCATTCATTTTTATTATCAAATTTTAGATGTTTTCACAAAATATTCAACCAGACTTTATTACTTTATTACATACATGGCAAATTTTGATTTAGCAGTTTTCTGATATTTCAAAATATCAATTTTGATATTTTCATATTTAGATGTTATCAGAATTTAAACAATAGTTAACATAACTTCCATAGTTTCCAAAATTTTCACTTGGGATCTTGAAATCACTTAGCATTTCTAAATTTAAGTCCTTATGATTTAGATAGAAAACAATCATTTAATGACAGAAGTAATTTTACTGATTGACTTTGATACAGTTTTATTAAGACCTATAATTTTAGTATTTTAATGTATTTAGTATAATTTAAAAATACCAACACAATGTTTGCATCACAGTTACACAACTGTAAAACTAATGTAACTGAATATATTGAATGTATGTAAACTTTTAACTTATATTGTAGAATATTCAAGTAAAATATAAATTTTCTTGGAGTATATGTAAAAACTTTTATATCAATGTACATTCATATATATAGACTTAAATAGATGGGAAATTGGGAATTTTTCTATCTTGATCTCTTTCTACTTCATTCAAAAGAATATTCTAAAGTTATTTTCATAACTTTTAGGAAGGAGCAGACTTTGATTCCTGGTAATATAGAAGATAGAGTCAAATTCTCTCTGTGAGCAATACAATTATTTTCAGCTCTTGTTTTTTCCTTTCGTTTTTTAAAATTGTGCTCTGTCCAAGCAGGATAAACTATACCAACACCTTATATTTGTGGTGTCATGAATATATTTATATACCTGCTGAGTATTCCTAATAACTTTCATAAGAGTAGGAAAAGTGCTGCTTTTAGAAATGATGCAGAACACTTAACAATAGTAAGAAAACAGAGGAAAGACAGTGTTTCTCTAGAATTTTCCTTTTGGAGCTTTTGGACTATAATATCACTGAATTTTTCATACTCCATTTTTGAAAACTATTTAAAATTTTAGATATAGGAATTTATGATACATTGGTTATTGGGCAAAAATATTCACTTAAACTATGTTTAATATTTAAAAGGTATTTGTCCTAGTCTTTCAATGCTTATTTTATTATGTAGATAAAATTTATGACTGCAATTACTAATGTATTTTATGACACCAGTAATTGCAATCATAAAGACAGAAGTTGTGATTCTGTAATCACTAGTAAATATAGTTTATGAAAATATATGATAACCTTAAAAGCTATTTGTCTTTATAAAGGTATTTTGTTCTTCACATTATATTACCATCCTGAAGGAGAAAATCCATCCTGCATGAGATAGAATTCTAAGGGATCTAGAATTTACTCTAATTGTCTTTGGACTTATTTATATCCCCTTGGCTTTAGTTACCTTGTCTTAAAGTAAAATACACATATATCTATAGTATTTCATGATCTTTAAAGTTAGCATAGATGTGGTTTTGTTACTCTACATCAAGGGTAAAGTTGCAAAATGGTATGGGGAATGGAACAGGGAATTTTTTTATTATATTATTTTTGTATTTGTTTACAGCACATTAGATGATGCTATGTATGAATTCATGCCTCTTCAGGTGTATGTTACTATGTTGCATCCATCACCAAAGCACCAAAAATAATTCACCTATTCCATTGTGCTTCACTTTTTTTATGTTCTCCCCAACACCCCACCATTCCTGTCTTGTAGATTCAATTCTTCAGTCAGATTTCTAGGGTTTATTTTTTCTGTATCAGTGTATAGTTTCTCTAGATTCTGCTTATGAATAACAATATCTAGTATTTTTCTTTTCCTTCTAATTTATTTCATGGCATTATCCTCTCCAGTTCCATTCATGTTGTAGTAAATGGCAAGATTTCAACTTTGTTTTTATAGCTGAAACATATTCCATTGCATGTCTTCTTTAGCTGCTATCCAACTGTCACTGGGCACTTAAGATACATGTATCTTATGTTTATTTATAACATTATTTACTATAGCCAAATTATAGTATCAAAGAAAATTTGCATTCTTGCATGTTGAGCTCATTACAAGAAAAGGAAATGCATCTATTACTGATGTTCTATTGTTCAAGTTGGGCAAATGTCTATATGGTTGAAATGTGAGAACAAGTGAGGAATCCAGAATTAACCCTGCTTCTAGTCCTTCTGAAATAATGTCAATGTTTATATTGTCTTTTAAAAAATGGTTTCCTTTAAAGTCCTCTGATAAATTTAAGTCATCCTTGAAAAGTAATACATGATGTTAATGCTTTGTTTATGTAATTTAACAATGACAACATACACATGCATCTATGTGTGTCAAGATCCTTGGAATTTTCTTGAAATATCAATAGTCATTTTTCAAAAAAACCCTTTGAGCCAAGATAATTCAAGTTTATGAGGAGTTTTATCTAAATGTCATATTTTGACATTTGAGTTATTCCTTTTTAATGATCAATATTTATTTGTTTATAATTACATAATTGGTACAGCCTAACTTCTTGGAGTGTTTGTGTTTTTAACAGTCTGTACTGTACAATTTATGGATTTTATTCATTTGTTTTATCTTTAATAATATGAGCTATTTTTAGATCGAATCATAAGTGTGTATATCTTTGTATGGGCTCTGGGTTACCATGTAGTAAAGCTCCAAAGAAGATTAAGGAGTGTATAAAATGCCACATTATGGGATAGTTAGTGAGAGTGAAAATGTAAGTTAGACATTGATCATATCTTAACCTATGAAGAACTGTTTCTATATTTATAGGATTTAACAGTTTCAGTAAAAATAAAACATAATTTAGGGTTCAACTTTCCCTTTGAAATGAGAGGTATTCATATTTGCTACATATAAGGAATTTTCCCAAGGGTAAGTTTTCTTGTGAGAAAAAAAGAAGCATATAGGAATGAAGTGATGATAGGTGTGTGAGAAGCACAGGGAAAAGATAGTTATCTGCAGATGATAGAAGAGAGTGAGATGAGGCTTTATAGAAAGAAAACAGGTTCAAATTCAGACTAGAATTTAAGACTGTTAGATAGGAAGGGTGTTAGTTAATGGTCACAATTATGCAACTGTGTAATACTGAGATTCTGTATACCAGAGTCATAACTAAAGTGTTGGAACCAGAGCCCATCATGTTAAAAGCATGAGGTCAGTCTTCAGAAAGTTATGTATGTTTTCCAAATTATGCTTACTGAGTTAAAATGTTCACATCTTTGTGTCTACTCTGGAGTTATAAATTCAAATTTTTTTATGTGTATACTTTCACACCCTGCTCACCATCATAGACCAACAATCCTCCAAGTCATTCCATAGGGCCCCTACCTTTCTCTACTCCCAATTCCCAACTTCCATTTTCTTGGCTACAGTTTGCAATCAGATGTTGAGTTCATTATTTGTTTGTTTTTAAATGATCCTTTGTTCTTTAAAGGTACTGATTCTTGCAGATATTCTTTAGGCTTGCATAATTATTGTAGATTTTATGCAATATTTTAAGTACAGTTATCCTTATCCACTGCAACTGATATTCACTAATTTTCTTTGATATATTAAAAACTAGAAAATTTATAGTTAGAAAGGTTAACACATATTAAATTCTTTTTATCAAACAACATTTTCTTCAAGTAGTGCTAAGGCCAGGATAGATGTAGTATGATTAACATGCATTTAGTAAGCTAAGAGTAAAGCAATTAAATTGTGGAGAAAAAAAGAAGGCACTGGAAAAATAAGGTACATATTCAATTCATAAATAAATATAAATTTAGGGTATATTAGAGTAAATATTTAAAATTCAGGTCTATGCTCAAGCACCTTTTAAATATTGTAACATTATAAACCCTGTCTTATCTAGTAATAAGCCTGCAAATGTGCCAGTTGCTTTGCAAGCATTATCTCACTTAATTCTACATTGATCCTGAGGTGACATTATTATCTTGAGGTTTTGTTGTCTTAAAGAGGTTAAATAACCTGCTAAAATTCATATAGTCACTGAATCAAAAGTTATTTAGACAGTTTGGAATTAGAACCCATTTCTCTGGGTCATATGTCCTTTTAAAATTACTGCTTCTTCTCAGCTGGTTGGCAGGATATCACAGCTTGTCTTTAACCTGGCAGGATTCACAGTCTTGCTATTAATTAGCTAATTATAGGCTTTGGTTATCTAAATTAGCTGTTCTCACTCCTTAGGGGTGTGGAACCCAGAGATTTGTCTTTGACTCTGCTCTTGAGAGCCCCTAGTCTTACACAAAATTTACACAAAATCCATGATATTTAATCCAAGTCCTTTATCCATGGTTTTTGACAATGATGGTACTTTCAAGCAGGGGCTAGATACATAGATTACATAGTATTCAGTCTGTCATTTTTCTCTCTCTGGTTTCATCTTCTGCAAAACCCTGGATTTCATGTAAGAAGTAGTTATTTTATTTAACATATTGAAAGAAATTAACTGCTAATATTTACTGAGTAACAGTAGATTAGAGTTTTCAGAATCACAGTCTCTGGATCCGTAATGCTCAAGTTTAATTCTTAGTTCTGCCAGTTACTACCTGTATCTCATTTGACAAACTGTTGAAACTATGTATGACTGACTCCTTTTTCCAAAATATCTTCAATCATAATAAATCCAGTACATACTGGTAGAATATAAAATACTTAATATTTAATGTATTTAATGTTCCTGAACATTCATTCCTGAACATTAAATACTTAACACATGTAAATTGCTTAGAAAAAAATGTGTAGCAAGTAGAATGCATTGTAAAATAATTGCTTTGTTAGTACTATTTGAGTATTATTAGTAGTGCTAATAATAGTGGTTTTGTAGTGATAAAATCCTTTCTGGAAAATATTGATGTACTTTGATCAAAATCTCTTAGTTGCAGCTTAGCATGAAATCTACTATAGCATATTTCAAACATAGTATTTTTAATATATAGAATTATAATAAAATTATAATTCAATACCCCACCTTTTTTATTCCAGACTAATTTCCAAAATTTTAGACAGAAAGGGATATGCTAACAAAGTTGCATAAACTTCCTTCAGATAATATCTGGAGACCAAAATGCAAAATTCTCATAATCTCTTTTGGTTTTTGGCAATAACACATTTTTATCTCTCCAGGCATTTCTTCTAGTCCTGTTACCACCTGCTTCCTCTAGTAGAATATAATATGGTCATGGCATCTTGTTTTGCAACCATCCCAATACTGGTTGCTTCATCCTCATTTCTAGCTGCCTATAGAAGGATGTCAGAGCTCCTGACATCATCTTCACAGGACTTTTAATAGTGAGCAGAGGAAAACAGCCAGCATGAAAACAGCCACTAAGTCCCTGTGAGTGTCTCTCTCCCCCCAGAGTGACATCACTATTTTATACCCTCCCTCATAGGCCCAAATGTGTGCATATCCACTAGTGAGGTGTGTATAATCGTGGGTAGTGCACCATACCACAGGTGCCAGTCATACAGGCTAATGGCTGAAGACTGTGAAAAAACCCTGATAACTCATTTACCCTACATGTTTAGTTATACCTATACAATCCCACATCTATTAACAATTTAGAAAGATCAGGAACTTAACTCTAGGGGTTTTATTTGTTACTCAAGCTAGATAGCCTGACATAGGTTGGAAGAAATATCTTTCATTTTAACCAGAGATTGACTCCTGGTACCCAACTTCAGCTTGTGATTCTGTAATTTTACCATCATTCCAGTAAAGATGAGTAAACAGGTGAGGTTCTAAAGCTACTAACAAGAAGAATCTCACATCCCTTCTACCCATTTCCCAATCAGAGATAATCATAGGTATATATCAGTTCAAAGAAAGAAAGGAAAGGAAATCCTTCCTGTGTTAGAAGATGTTATGGAAATTGCTCTCATGATCTTCCCATCAGGAGCAAACTTTCCTTCTCTTTTGCACTAAAGCCTTGACTGGATAGCACTGGTCTTTAAATGTAGCTTCATGATCAAATTAATATATATGATGTGTTGGGTACCATGCCATCCTTGTTGCCAGTTGTAGTGGAGACATCATGCTTCCCAATAAACTCAGGTTCTTTATTGATTTTTGCAGTTACACAGTCATACCAAACAAGGTGATGTAGGAATAGGGCTGGCAGGGTGAGAAGGGAGATGAACTCCATAGCTTCCCAGGAATCTTCACTGGACTCTCTAGTGTTCTCTCATGTTCATATTCATACTCTCACTCTCTCTCTCTCTCTGCATCCCTTTACCCCTCTCTCCTAGGCACAGATGTGCTTACTTACACATGCTCACACCCACTGAACTGCACAATCATGGGGAGTGTACAATAACCCAGGTGCTGAATATACAGGCTAATGTAGATAAAAGTCTGACTAACTTATATACTCTACACCATGATCATCAATTCTTGATTGAAAGATGGATTCTTTTTAAACATTTACTTGTTTTACTGAGTGGGCTTTGCATTTAGGTATATGAAAACATGAATAAAGAATGAATTATTGACATAGATTTGGTGCTGACAGAAAGCCTGGTAGCAGTTACTAATGTGTATGGGAAATTCCCATTTTTATTTTATGTATGTATAATTGTCATGGATATTTTTGTATTATTTTTATTGAAAAAGTTTACATGATTATATACTTATAGTTGTTATGAAGAAGAAAATGAACTAATTATTCACAATAAGTTAAAGTGATGGTAAATTGCATCAAATTTAGGTGATGATCTACCTTTCATCCCTGTGAAATGAAGAATCATAAGCTATGCACCTTTTAACTGAATCTCTTCATGGAAAATGAATAGGGCATGGCAGAGTCAATCTGTTAATTTCAGCTATATTAACCAGCCGTGAGAATTCCAGCACAGTCTTTCAGAGTCAATATAAATCAGGACGATGACCTTAATGAACAGATTGTCCACCAGTTAGTGGTGTTTGCTGAAGTGTAAAGGCAAAGATTGTGTTTTGTATGTTTAGAAGTAATTATTTTTCCATTTTTTTCTCATCATTATCTCCTTTGATAATGCATTTAAAAACATATTGTAAATTCTCCAAGCAAACATATTGTAAATTCTCTAAGGGAAGAGGTTATAATTATAGGCCAGGACAAGTAGTTAACAGTGAAAAGAACAAAAATAGAAAAATAGGTAAGGGCCAATAACATAAATAATAAACAGATATTTTAGTTTTACTCCACAGTATTGTAAAATATTTTAAAAAGATATTTAATAAGTCAAAAAACTCTACTTTGTAAATGAATATATTTTTAAGATATTTTAGAAACTTATTTTCTAATTACCATTCTCAATAGAAAATTCTGAATGTCGGTAACAAATGTTGTGCAAATGATGAGAACATCAAATATATATATATATATATATATATATATATATATAGCAATTCCCAAATTATGATTTGTTTCAAGGTAAGTTCAAGGGTCAATTTCTAACTCTATCTAACTCTGTGTAATGTAAGTCATCTCTAGCATTTTGTTCTAGCTTTAAATTGGTCTCCCATGTTTATTCTTCCCATCAATCTATTTTCAAGTTCAAGTTAACATGTTTCTAATAAAATCTAAGACATAATTTGAAATTCCTGATTTTCAGTCTCTAGTGGTTCTCATTTCACTCAAAGAAAAACAGGCCTTCCAATGACCTATGGACCAAACACAACCTGGTTATTTCTGAAGTCACCTCCAGTAATGCTTCTTATGGTCTCAAAATTGAGACTGTAAATAACTAAAAAATAGTGGAATTATAGATATTTTAGATATTTTAAATTAAAAGTAAATTTAAAAAATAATTTAGTTTTAATTTTAAACTAATTTAATTAGCAAATTCTAGTCAGAGTCCTTTTGCAAATCATTCACATTTACAGTATCATAGATTTGACAGTGCTCTCAATCACAAACTTTTACCCCTCTGTTTTCAAAAAACCTTAACATGGGTGTCAGTAGGTTGAATTTTTTGATAAGTAGAAAGAAGCTACATGTTCTTTTCTGGTACACCAGCAAGTATATCCGAGTGAAGGTTAAGGTTAACTTAATTCCTCACTTCAGTTGAAAATCAGTTTTTCTACCCTTTTGTCATAATCCTATCAACTACACAGAGAAACTGTTCTATTCTTGAGTTATATTTGAATTTTCACAGGGAATTAAATTTTAGCTTTCAAAAACTGAAAGGTTTTATAGAATGACAGGACCTTTTTGTCTGTATTTATGGTAATAAGAGTGACCTGGAGTACTAAGGGTGGCCTTTTCTAAGAATAAAGGTATACTGAGGGGGAAGATGAAATTATAGGGTTCCTGATCCTGGGAATGGTGTACAAAAAACATTACTACACTCATCCAGATAAAATAATGCACTTTTAAAGGACTTCTCAAAAGAAGCTATTAATTATGGAATGATTATTTAAATTTCTCTAATTGTTTTCTTTAGCAGCCAAAATATTTTCCCATTGAAGAACAAATGATTTTTTTTTAAGTAATAGAATGGTATAAAAGTATGGTAATTACTCTTACCAATTTCCTGAACTAGGGTTTTAACTTAGTTACTGAAATTCAGTAGACAGTAAATCAGATGGGAAGGAATCCTCATAGTGGGTTACACCTGTCTAATTATATCAGACCAGAATCCTGGTTTTTTGATTGAGGTTTACATCTTCCAATTTGCATTCAAGTTTAATAGACAGAGTAATGAAAGGTTGGGGCATAAGGATGTAACACAAAGCAAATAGACAAGGATATGAAATTATGCACATAGACCAACTAACCTCCAGTTCAATGTCTCTGCTTTTGGTACTGTCATAGAGGCTGGTTATTTCTGGAACTTATCTTATTAACTCATTCAATTTTGGATTTTTTTTTTTTTTACTCATGTGTTACTATCACTATCCTTGCTCCTCTGCTGCAAAATTCTTTTCTCCAAAATTGTTCTTGTTAATGATTTAATACACATTTTAATTACTATTTTGTGACTATCTCATCAAACCTTTCACTGTTAGTTTTACTCTTTCATTTACTGAACCCTTACTGACCTCCTATAGTTTTGGGGTTTATTTTTTTTTGTTTGCTTCTACCTGCAATTGAAAATAAAAGTATCTTTTTTTTTTCTTGAAGTATAATAATCTTATAGTTTATGTACCTAAATAAAGAAATTAATTTTTTAAGCATGTTGCTTGAATAGCTGATCCCTGGAAACTGAATAAATCAATTCATCACCTCCCTTCCAATACAGTGAGGACTTAACTTGCCTTTCTTCACTAAAGACAGATTAAATGGTGGCTGTCTTTCATATTAATTTACCTTTTAGCTTTTAACACTAGTGTCACCTAATCTTTTTAAATATTATGCAATACTAGTTTATATAACATACTGCATAATATTATAGAATCAATAATCTGTATAACATTTTAATACATATTCAGATTTTCTGTCCACGTTCTTAGTTACCTTGGCTACTGGTTGTGCCTGTACATATATGAGGGTTTACATTCAAATAGATAGGCATTTGTATACATAGATAGCCAAATTATTATTAATGTATGTTGTATATTTTTGTTTAATTCTTTATATTTCTATATTGCCAGACTTCAAACAATTTTCAATGATTGCATTGTAGACTGTCAAAATATATATATTAGTATTTTTTAAAGCTCATACTATTACAAATTTTGTAATTTTAATTTTTGTATAAATATTTAAGTAGAACCTTGAGTCACATTAAGAGTAGAATTACTGGATCAAAGACATTTTGCATTTAATAAAAATGCATACATTTATAATTTTGACAAATATATATGGAATTAATTGTAAAAATAACAAATTTTAGATTGTTGATTATATTCCTAATGAGACTGATCCTGTTATGAAAAAAAAATCATGTTTTCTTGGTTTGCAGTTTCATTATTTTTTCATGAACACATGCAAACTCTACATACAGCCACACAGAAACATTCACGTCCTCTTATACATTAGTATTACTGCTAGCATTGTCTTTCTGTTTCCCATTTTTTGTAGTTAAAAAATAAAATAATTATCTAATATGAAAGCCAGTTTTAACAGCTTTCAAAATTGTATTACTTTTTAATTTTTTCATATAAAATGTAAGTTTTACTTTAAAATTGAAAATAGTTACTGTACCTAAGCTTACGGATATTTTATAAACTATTTCTAAAAAAATGTCATTTGTCAAATTTTAGTCTTCTCATGTAGGAATAAGACTCTAAGGAATTGTGTAGTCAACTAAAGGACTGAATAATTAAATTGTCTTTTCCATCTAATAAAATATACTGCAGAATTATAGATTTTACATTATTTATTGAATAGTATTATATTTACAATTTATATATTATAGTCTCTCATACAATTTAATCTTGGATTATCAACTTTTGCTTATAGATTTGAGTTAGACAGTAAAATATTTCTAGTTATTGAGATTGTTCTTAGCTTTATCGTATGTATTGACAGCATCCTTGGCAACAATACATTTATAACAATAAATAGTGCTTCTATAATCTTATTAGTATGCCTTATATGAAGGGAGATAGAAATATTTTAAAAAAATAGTCATGAATATAGAACACTTGAGATAAATATATTATGTGATCATTATCTCTGATAAAAGTGGAAATTCAAGTAACTTTAGTCTCAAGTCAAATGTAAATATGAAATACCTATATACATAATGGTGATTCAGTTTTCATTCCTGTATCCAGCACCGGTATATTACTGTATGTCATATTCAGTTATAATATTATGGAACTTTAAATTATTGCATTTTTGAGAGTTGCAAATGTCTCGTATGTGTTTAAAAGATGATAGAGGTCTTTTAAAGGGTTTTCAATTGAATGTACTATATTATTTATTTGTTGGGATTCATAACTGCATATGTAGATATTTGCTAGATTGCATGGAGATAACTCTAAACTTTGGTTTGTAGCACAAGGTGGTAATGGAGGTGAAAAGGATCTTGGACGTAAGGAACCACATAAACTAAAGTAATATACCAGAAAAAAGTTTAATGAATACTGAATAGTAGTACCTCCTAGCCATAAAAATTGATATGTCAGGGTTTGTCAGGCTGTGGACAGACTGAATGATATAGAATTTTTAATTTTCTTGGAGAGTAAAATGGACCCTGAAGGCCTTACACCCTCAGACCATAAATATGTGTATTTATAATATTAAAAAATACCTATGTAACACACCATACTATTGTACCCACTGAGTGATAGCTTCTTTGCAATAAAAGACTATAAAAATCTGTAATTTACTGATCACTTTTAATAAATTTACTTATATTGTGTGGCAGTCTGTGCATATAATAAACTAGATCTAATTTTCATGTTGTCCAAAATTTTGATATAATTTTCAGTACTCATTAATGTAAAAGTATTACTCTTTGAAGAAATTGCTACTGTGAATAACTAAATACAAAGTATTAATTCTTGGATTTCTTAGCATACTTCTAGAAATAATAATTTCTCAATTAAGGTAATACTATATATTTCATATATAATCAACACTGTATATGAGTCAGAAATATAGAATTATATCTTCTCAGGTGCACATTACTACATTACACTCACCAATGGGTGAGTCTCTCATAGTCAACTGGGTCCTCTCTCTGGGTTATCCAATCTGGTAATCTGAGTTTTACTCAAATTTCTAGGGTTTATATTTCATTTGTAATATCTGAATTTATTTGTTTTTTTTTCTGTTTTCTATATATACATACAATCATACGATATTTATTTTCTCATTTTGACTTATTTAATTTACCATAATCCCCTCTAATTCCATCCATTTTTGTTATAAATGATAGAGTTCATCTTCACATATATGTATATGTGTGTGCATGTGTGTATATATGTATATGTATATATATATATAGTGAGTCGTATTCCTGTATATAGCTGTGTGTATGTGTGCGAGAGCATACCGCATCTTAATCTGCTCATCTGTTCTTGGGTACTGAGCTTGCTTTCACAACTTAACCAATATGAATAGGTCTATAATTAACACAGAAAAATATATACTTTTAAATTTAGTGTTTACACATTTTGCTGGTAAATAGGTATAATTAGTAGTGTTGGATTGTATCATAGATCTTTCCATATTTTAAGAAACCTCCATACCGTTTACCTTAGGAAATGAACCAATATATAATCCAACCGATGCTATTCCATTGTTCTATTTAGTCTATATCTTTGTCAACATTTATTTCTAAACTTTTTGATTTGGGCAATCCTCACAACTGTGATGTGGTATCTCATTGTTATTTTGATATGTATTTTTCTGCTGTTAAGTGTTGATGAGCATTTTTTCTTGTGCCTGTTGGTCTATCTTATTTAGAAGAAATGCTTGTTTAGTTCTTCTGCCCACTGTTTGATTGGGTTTTTGTTTTCCTTTTGTTGAGTTGTATGACTTCTTGGTAGATTTTGGATGTTAATCCATTGTCATATGTATAATAGATAAATATACTCTCACATTCAATAGGGTTTCTTTTTGTTTTAATAATAGTTTCTTTCCCTGTAAAGATGCCATTTGTATTAATGTAGTACCATTTGTTTACTTTTGATTTATTTATATTGTCAGAGGTATCAGTCCCCAAATACTTCACTTACAGCAGTGTTTTGGCATATTTTGTCTATGTTTTCATCTTTTTTGCATCTTTTAGTTTTATATCTATATCTTTATTTCACTTTGATTTAATTTTTTTGTCACGTGGGTATGGTCTGTCTCTTTTCTGTGACTATTCAATTTTCTACCATCATTTGTTTCAGACTTTTCTTTCACTAACAGATATTCTTGGCTTCTTTGATTAACTTTTTACATTAACTGTCTACATATGCATTTATTTCAGGGATCTCAATTCTATTCCATTGTTCTATGTCTATTTGCGGTCAAATTTCTTACTATTTTATTATGGCTTTGTACTCTTTTTAAAATAGTAATATTTTTACTATTTTAAACTACTATTAAACTATGGCTTTGTTTTCTAGTTTGAAGTTTGGGAATGTGCTACCTTTCTTCTTCCTCTTTTTGTCTAGATTGTTTTTGACTCTTTGGGGTCTTTTGAGTTTCTGTATACTCTTCAATAATGCTTATTATATTTTTTTGAAGAATGCCTTTGAAACTTTAGTATCTTTATCCTTTGGGCATTTAACAATTTTAAGTTTTCCTATCCATAGCAGGTATATCTTTCCAATTACTTTTGTCTTATTTTGTTTAATAAGATCTTATAGCTCTTATTGTACATGTCCTTCAATCCCTTTGCCAAGTTTGCTCCTATATATTTGATATTTTTATGCAATTATAAAGGAGAATATTTTTCTTGATTTCTTTCTGTTCTGGTTTGTTATTGGCAAATAGGAACATAACTGGTTGTTGATTTTTTTTTTGACCTGCCAGTTTTCTACAGTGTGTCAATATTTATAATATTTGTTTTTTAGTGGAGTTCCCATTGCATTCTTAAGGTAGTTACGTAAATATGATATTGATTATGATAAAAAAAGGAACAAGAATAAAAATAACAAAAATGCAGACTGGTAAATGCTAATAAGTACCATAAAACCCTTAGTTATTTCATTGTGGTGTCTTTTTCAAAGATTTTAAGGAGATAGCATTAAAAAAGGCCTAAAGATATAGTTCATAATTTTACCCTAAGAAAAGAATCTACAGTGGAATCATTGAGAAATATATGGTTAAATCTTTGCTCTTGATCCATATATAATGCTAACTGTTCCTTAAGTTAACTGCCAGATGTAGATCTTATTTTTAAAATCTTTATTGTTTAACCAAGAGTCCATCAGGCCTACCCTCATTAAATCCCATTATTTGAAGTTTCTTCCATTTCTTGATAAAGGTTTCTGCAGGAAAAAATCTCCTGAGACTTGTTCAGAATGCAATGAGGCATGTCTTGAATTGCATAGACAAATCTCATCAATTGCTGTATTATTTCTTTTTGAATGAAATTCTGCCACAAATGAATAGACACATTAAGATATGCACTTACTGGGGACATATCTTGCACATGTTTAAACATGGTGTTATTTATACATTATTATATTTATAGAATAGTAATTTCGAAATGGCATACTTTTTTACATTTTCAATGAGCACCTTGTTTTCAAACTTGATAAGAACATGTGAGATCCATTTCAACAAAATATGTTATATAGAAGCAGTTGGTTACTACCTTGAATAATTGATTGTATTTTCCCTATAATTAGTATGCATGTTTACTTTTAAAATTTGAACTTATTTTGAAACATCAAATTGAACAGAAAATTCGTAAAAATAACACAAGATCCAAATCTACATGATAAAGAGACTCAGAATGTATGGGATTTTTAATTTATCTTTTATATTAAATTCACCAATTGCATTTGTAATAAGCTCTGTTACAAATTTTATATATTTATTTGAAGTTCATACAGCCACAACTTTCGAATTAAATTTATCCTTGAATATTTGTATAATATATCACAAAGGACAAATGTTAAAATATTATATCACCCCACCATGACATGCTATTGCTTTCAATAATGCTATTTATTTCCTAAAATTGATAACTATGTTAATAAATATTTAAGGAGAAATATATCATTTAGTAATCTAAAAATTGTAAGAACTTAAGAATGTCCTTAAAAAGCAAATTTCAAACTATTTTATAAATTATGCCAAATTTGTTATTGCTGTAGGCTTTACTTAATCCATCTGCAAGAGTAAATGCTTTCACATATTGATATCATATATGCTTAAGGTTATTTAGTTATAATACTTCCTAATATGGACATATAATTAAAATATCTGAAAACTTACTTTGCTGTAGTATGTCTTGGGCAACTAATAAATGTGATTGTACAATAAATGCTATCATTTGCAATACAGAGTTCATGCCAACTGAAGAAGTTACATTTAAAAAGCATTCAAGTCTGTGAAGTGTCCAAATTTCATTAAATATTAGTTACTAATTTTTCATAAAATGAGTGTTGTACTATTAGCCTTAGATAAATTGAATTACTAACCAGCAATTATAGTTCTGTAAATGTAATGTACTCAGTGGATTTGTATCAATTATTTGGGCATTTCTCAGTACATTTGATGTTGTAATATAGCTACATTATAAAATAAAGAAAATTAAATTCTGGTAGATTGCATATTAAATTTGTCTAGTATCTTTCTAAAATGCCATTTATTTTATTTTCTTCCCAACTGTCTTGTGGAGTACAATCACCTAATAAGATACAGTTTTTTTAAAGCACAAGAAGCTATAATCTTGATTATAATATAATTAATAACATAATATTATAACATAATTAATAAAAATGAAATTAACCAGTGTCTGATAATTCTTAGTGAAGCTCTACTGAATCTTCCTTGGTATTTGCTAAATTATGTTGCAAAGGAATGTAAGTGGAATGTGTTAATACTTAGAGGACAGAGATTTAAAATATCTCCTCACATACTATGCAATGTACTATAATCTTTTAACAAGTAATTCAGTATGGTGTTTTGTATAATGAACTCTAGATTACTTACTAAAATATTTTTCAATTTGTGTACAGCATAAAACTTCATTTTTTTCTGTACTCATGCATGAGTACCTGTAGATTTTACTATAAAATATTGAATATTGAAAAATGATTGTTTTACTCAGTTACATGAATGATAAGAAATGCTTTACCATATAAAGAATCATAATTGGCAAAATAACTTTGAAATAGAAAGGTCATTAGTTTTTCTATAATGTTGATTTAGAGAAATTTTCAAAGAATAATTTAGAATCTTAACCTCTAAATTCCAAATGTCTGCTTACTGTTGCCATTCCAAAATATCTTTCCCCCCTCCCTTTATGTCCTAGTCAGTAAGTTTAAACATTACTTTTGAAAACCATAATTTCACTGATATATTGGTAGGATTAGTGAAAGAATACCATTATTTCTGATGGGTATATGTAGCATGGCAATTATGTCATGGAGTTTTATCTCCATTTTCTAAAGTAAGTTTAAATTTATTGTTGCATAGAATAGCACTCGAATAGATTCATTTTCCTATGTGATCATCTAAAACAAAAGTTGAAGGAAGAAAAATATCTAGTAATTAAATATTTAAAGGTAGATGTCCATACTATTGAAGCATACTAATTTTCTATAAATAGATTGTGTAACAAAATATGATAATTTTCTAAGACCTTTCCTTCTATATTTAAGACTTCAACATCAACTTTCACTTCAGGTAAATGTTTGTGTTTTTATTTCAAAGATGGATGATTTAAAGTATTCCAATATAAAGTTGACTTCCAGAAAAATATTTTGAAGCTGATGTGGGAAGTAGATGACTTTTCCCTCAAATGACACATCATTTAGTAGAAAATTCAGCATATATTTGAGTGAATGCCAGCTCTAAATTCCCACAAAAACTGTACACATTCACAGAAGGTGATTATTATTATAGAAATTTTCCTTTATTGAAAAGAGGTAGACAGAAAGATGGGTGGAAATTTAAGTGTAAAAACATTAATAATTTATAGAATATTAATTTCTGATAGAACATTTTATGATAATAAAACCACTAACTTTAAAAGCAAGTACCAATTAATGTATGCTAATTCTAACATATAGAGAAAATCAGAGATTATTTTCAAATAAGTTTAAGTATATTTTCCAAAGCTTATTTACTCATTAGTCATTAATTTCCTATATCTTTAGCATGTTAAGTATACATAGATCAATGTAGTCACCAAGAAGTATTCACTTTCCTCTGTCATTGATACTGGAGTGCAAACAATGAAAAGAAATAAGATCAAATGAACACCTTTCTTGTATTATATACTGAGTGATAGTTTTTGCTATGAAGTTTGTACAATATTTTTTCTGAAACCATTATAATGTACATACTTTACTTAACATATTATAAATTTTATAACATCATTGATAGCACCTACATGGTATTCCAGTAAAACTATGTATTGTTATTAAAAATTCAGTTTCTGTAATTTCTATCCTTTACATATTATTTCAATAAACACAATTTAAAAATAGAGAATTTTTATTAAATAAAATTCTCCGAATATCATATTTCTCAAATTCATACTATTGCTATTTGATATTCTTTAAAACAGTATGTTTTGCCAAAATCCTCCCCAATATATAAATTTACATTCCTTATACTGATGTCCAAGGGATGGTTTACTTTCTTCTAATCGAAATAATGTTTGGGTGGGCTACATGTTATGTTCTGTGAATTCTAAAATAAGATTTTATGAGTATGCATCTCACGTTCACTTCCAATGCATCCTTTTCCCTCCTAGAACATTCATGGCTTCTTTGTATTCCTTAATAGAATTATTGATCTCTGGAAGATAAATTGCACATCTTTAAATAATAGATACCTAACATATAATCCAAAAGTGAACCAATAAATGCAGCAATTTTATAATTTCTTAATGTTGGGCTTTTGTAATATTTTATTGTGTTTTTCTTTCCTTCTAACTTGTATCTGTATACTTTTCATGGTTATTTACATAGTTAACCATATACATCCTTGATAAATTCTCATAGTAAGTGTATTATCTCTGAAGTAAATTTTATGTAAGCAAAAAAGTACAAAGCAAAATATGAAAATCTCTTTCCATTCTTCCTAAGAATTATAACATAAAATGTTGAAAAATGATTTCCCTGTAGGAAGTGAAACATCTCATTTTTTTGATGTGAAAACTACCAAAGGAATTTTGAAATATGATTGCTAAAAGCATAATGATTTTCAGAATATTAAGAAAATAGCTCGTCAAGTAAGACTATGAAAGTACTGTTTTATTATGGAAACTTGTCAGAAATATTCATTCATAGAAATTTTTGTGAACTTTATATTTTTTTTGCCATAGAGAATTTGGTGTTTTCTCTTATGTTGATATTATGATGTTACTTTCTCAACAAAGAATGGCCAATAAAAAAATGATCTCTACCTAAATACTATGGGAAATAATAATTTTGAAATCAGCTACTTTAAAATTAAAGCAATGAATTTATTTTAACTCTCTTCTGCTACTTGACACATAGCCAAAATATTTATTGCTCAAATTGTTTATTTACTGAGGTACACATTTTGGAAGCAATTTACTCTGAAGCCGTTTAGAACAAGCCATGCTAAAGGAAAATTATCTGTACCCTGAGGAAAAATAATTCTGATATTTCACTGGTTCATTGGTAGTTAATTTTTTTTTCAGAAAATTTCCTGTGCTTCCACTTTTTTTTGGTAAGCACTGAACTTCTGAGACTTTGTGAATGTGTTTGTCATTATCTTGGAAAGCAACTGATCCAGATCTACTTTAGAGAAAAAAATATTTTTGACTCAATTCTCATGACTGAATTCTCGCTAAGAGAATTAAACAAACTTGGTTTAAGTTCCTCTGTTTCACAGAGTTGAAATTTAAAGTAATTTTTTTGCTATCAAAACTACAAAATTGTGCAATCCTTTTTATGATTTCATAGACAGCATGACTGTTTCGTTTAGTGTCAGAAACCTGTAACTTATTGCAGTCACTCATTTCTATAGATAGTCAAAATTACACATACCTGGATCAAAGCAGAACTTTGAACACTGACCTTAGATAACAAGGTTTTGATCCCTCAGACAATTATTTTCATTGATTTTCAAAAGTATATACAGTAATATTATTGGAAAGCAAAGGTAAAAATTTCTAAAACTGATAACCTGAAGTTACTCGCAAGTGTTTTCTTTCAAAGAAAACTACTATCATTTTTTTACCATATAACTTCCTAAAATATATGTTGACACATTATATGATTAACAAGTTAGGATTCTCATTGAATAGCTACAATTACATGGCCCAAAATAAACCACCCAACAATGTTGAAATATATCCAATAATAACTTTTGAGAGTAATTACTGGCTTCATAAAAATTATGTTAAATTGTCTTTTTATTTATTATTCAAGAAAATAGCCACAGTTCATAGCTACTATTTTCAATGTTATATTGTTGTTCTAAAACAACATGATCAAGTGACAAATTATCTTATGAGTCAATTAATACATATTGTGTACATGTATACAGTCAGACATAACTTTCATGAAGTGCTGTGCATACACTAATTAATCCTTCTGACCTTCCACTGAAGCTAGCAGTACAATCCTTATTATACAGATGAGACTAGGAAAGGCTTATCTACTGGCTTATTTATACATACTTTTAAAGATGGAGCACAGATTAGTCAACTACAGATGGTTGTTATTCATAATTATATACAGTCTTATATAATTAGCCATTCTTTTAATGAATTTAAGGATTAAATAATACTGTAGGCATTATTATATATTTTTCTTATTTAATCAAACATTGAATACAAAATAGAATATTTTTCTTAATTAATGAATATAATTTCAAATAAACAATATAGGGTATTTTCATAGTGTCATATATATCAAGTAGCAATTGCACATAAGCATTATATAAAATACCCAAATTATTTTTATATCTTAAAAATTATAGTTTATGTATAGTTAAATATGATATTGTGAAAATAACTTTGGTCTTAAATCAACAGTATTTTTATTTTTACTTTCTTGTGCAATTTGTAAAAATATGTAAGAACTGAAGTTAAACCCATTACACTAATAAATTTGTCCCATATTACTCTGTGCCTTTAAATAATCATTTTTACACTAAAGTTGTGGAGCATTGCCTGGTGTCAAAAAAAATTAGGTTATCTGGGGATGAATACTCTCTACTGGTAAGATCACCAGAATGCAGTCATGGGTGAGCCCCAGTTTCTATTCTTAGAATCACCCAATAAATGCCCAGTCTAATCTTCTGCAAGAATTTTTAAGTCTTTAGTTTTGTCTCTTTAGCTGTAAAAAGAGAGTTCAAATCAATTCAGCACATATTTTTGATCACATACTGGTAATGTAACATAGAGGAACTAAGGAGACCCAATAATGACTAAAAAAATTGTGATCCCCATTAAGAGCCTACTTAATAGGAAATCATTATAAAAACAATTATTCTAATAAAACATAGAATCTATAGAATTTCGGATGATGAACTCAGAGATACTTTTCCTAAGTGAAAAAGGGTAAGGTGATGTTAGAATAGTGAAATAACATTGATGTTGAAAAGTCATCAGGAGTAAGATCTAAGTGGCGGAGGTATGAGCAAATGTCCAGAAATTGACCATTGTAGGGTGTGTGGTAGATGTGGTGATGGTAGGTGACATAAAGCAAAATATTCTAGAACTTATTTTGAGTTCAGGGTATAAGTTTAAATTGTATGTTCTAGGCAATGGCATTTTAGATGTTTGTTTATTTAATATTTCATCTAATTTTATTAAGGTAGTACTGGCTTGCAACACTGTATATAATCACACCAAAAAATGTTTTAAAATGATCAGTTAATCAACTATCTAGAATTCTTACTTTTGGGACATTCTCTATAATTGCTGTCATTGGTGTTATATGTACAAGTAGATGAAACATATGATAGTCCAGATTGAGATATCTGAATGAGAATGACAATGAGCGAAATATTACATGCATATATCATGTTTTGTATAAACATGCATGCATGTATGCATATTATATATTCAGCCTCTGAGGTATATATTCAGAGATTATACTATTCAACTCCTGGGCTATTTAGCCTCTTAAGCATATGCAAATATATATATATATATTCATACAAATACATGTGTAAAATATGTAATAGAATGATATGTATCATAGAAATTGTCAGATTCCAGGATGATGGTAGGATAGGGTTGGGGAAATGTTACCTTAGTTATTTAGAGGATTTCTAGGATTATTTTCTAAATCAAAACTCATCAAAATAAAATATTTCATGCTATTGTAAATTAAAGGTTATTTGAACCTATCCATGCAATAATATAGGTGTTTTATTCTTGAGCAAATTTTCTAAGTGTTACTTATTTAATTCAGCATAGCTTTTAAAAATACCTGAAATTTCTCTTGACCAAACATGTCTCTCTTTTGTTTTAGTGTTCTTAATCATGTTTTTATTAAGTTACTGATAACTGCACAAATTTCTGGACTGTTGAATACTCAGGTATGTGTATTCTTGACAGTAGACAAAAAAAGGAGGACTTTTTTTAAAGAGTAAAGGATTTTATCTTATTTAAAGAAAATATCACTGAAAAGACAATGAAGATCCCTAACTCAGTTTCTTTCCAAATCCTATGTTGTGTGTAGCATTCATACATATCTTAGTTGTGTCATTGATAGTATCAGCTTGTTTGCCTCTGACATGGAGAGTTTGATCCTAGGATAAAACCTTTATTTTTGTTTGTTTGTATTCTATTAAATATAAGAACATTAAATTAAGTAAAACACAGTAATTGTAAAGAACTCAAAATCATCCATTCCAAATTCCTGGTCAGAAATAAAAAAAGATGTTTTTTTGATGTTCCTGGTTCCTGGTCTGTTTATTCTTGAATATGCACAACCAGTTATTCCTTTCCAAATTCATGTCATTGTTGAGTGGGTGTCAGAAAGTTCATACTAAACTGATCTATTTTGACTTACAAACATTAACTTGTGTTCTTGAACACAAGTCTAATCATTATTAGACTCTCAATATATGAGGATTGCTGTTGGTCATGTAAGAAAAGTGTACTTAAGTGAGAGTGGTGTAAATTGTCAGATTTGTAGTTTACAACATATTTTTAAATTATCTTCTAGCTGGAAATGTTTGGGAAAATGAGAATTACTGTCTGTGGGAAAAATGTTCACTGCTAAAATTGTGAGCTGGTTTTCTTCCATAACAAAATAGCTATGGAAGGCTCTTATTAATAGTGGGAACATTTCTTCATTAAATCATTTGTTAAAACAAAGTCATAAAGATGAATTTAAGTGAACAAAATAGAGAAGGATTTAACTAATGATTCACATTCTGCCTTTTAGTTACCCTTATTAATGCAATAAAAACCTCAGTGATAACTAAACTAGGAGATTACTAGATAATCTAAGTACAGATTTGAACCTTGGAAACAACCCAGCAGATTTTACTGTATGAAAACTATTCCTACAAACACAATTTGGAGTTAAAGTTGATAAAGGTAGGTTCTGACAGTTTATAGAGCAAGCATTGACATTAAAAATGTAATTATTCTTGACAAGGAGGGCTTCTGAGTTTTAGCTATTTTGTCCTAAAAACTTATTATCAATGTGTGGAGAACACTGTTGGGTTTAATATCATCATTTATATATCATGCACTGTAGAGATACAATGGATGCATATAAATTATTCACATATTTATGTCTCTTCTGTTGTCAGTGGGAGTTGAGAGGACTGATTTTACCCAAAGTCAGCAGCTTTTGCATAGGTTTCATAGGCTTCAAGTCTATGTAGATGTTCTCTTATCTTTTTGTCTTGTATTTTGCTCACTTGCCTGCTAGGACAGAGAGGGGTAATTCCCATGCTATTTTATAGCATGTTTATATCCACACCCATTATTTAATGAAAAAGGTAAGATTTGCTATAAACATGTATTTACTTTCCTAAGTTTAGTATTGTTGTTATAAGATTGGAAAAGTGTATCAATTGTTAAACACATTTAAATGTAAAAAAAAAAAAAGGCATGTTGGAAGAATGGCTTAAACTTATAATGTAATGCTATCATGAGCAGAAAGTGGGGGCAGTAGTATATCACTTATTGTAGATTTAAGAGATTATAGTCCCAGTCAAGGAGAACAACATCAAAACAAACCACCCAATTGAAACATAGCAAAGGACTAGAAGATATTCCTCTGTGGAAGATACACAAATGTCCAGTAAACATAAAAAATTCTCCATAACACTATTCATTAGGGAAATGTGAAACAGAAGCATAAGATGATTAACTGCCATCCAATATTATCAAAAAACAAGCAACAACAAAGACATTACGTGGTGAGAATCAGAGTTATTCGGATGCTTTTGACTTGCAAAACTTTGTAACTATATAAAACCAAAATATTTTCCACATCTACCAGTTTAGAAAATGGTATAGCATATCTTAAAAAATGTTATCATAAAATTGTCAACTGATCCAGTAATCCTATTTGGGGGTATATACCAAAGGATCAAAAGATGTTTTTACACCTATGTTAATAACATTATTTATATTAGTCAAAAGTTGGATATAGCCCGTGTCAACTAACAGATTAATTTCCAAAAAATGTGAGGTTTATTTATATTTACAGAGTAAGATATTATCTGACCATAAAAAGAAGGGTTTTTGACATATGCTACAATACAGGTGAAACATGAGTTATTTTACTTATTTAGATAAGTCAGCCACAAAGAAAAAGATATGCTGCAACTTTTATAAGATTCCTAGAATAGTGAAATTGATAGAAACAGAAAAAAAAAATAGTGCTTACCAAGGACTGTAGCAAAGTAGGAGAGGGAAGTTATATTTAACTCTGCATATTTTAGCTAAGAAAGTAGTACAGTCAATGGTTACTCAATAATCAATGCAACAAAAGCATGCACTTATATGGTGAGTATAATATATTGTGTACTTAAACCATAATTTTAAAGGTGAATGTTTAATGCATTGAAACAACAAATATAAAGGGAATTCATTAAAGTCTCAGGAAAAATGTGTATGTGTCTATGACTTGTCACATCATATAACTTATCAAAATGATACTGCAACTGATCTGCTTCATGTTCTGATCATATGATACAGAGCAGTCTGAAATGGAAATAGTCAAGAAAAAAATTAATAACATTTAAACCTGTGAATTAGGCTTACACATAGTCTTGATAGATCCTTTTAAGTGTTCTGAAACATCTTGAACATCTGAAAAAAGTTGATCTTTCATATGCGACAGAATGCTTGGTCACTTTGCAACAATACATGTGCTTTTAGTAGTCACAACCCTTTCCAACTCATAAAGCATAGCTACAGATTGATACCTAGCTTTCTTTTGATACATTATATTCTATGTTAAAAAGGTAGTGTCTTTACACTTGGATTATATAAGCTAAAGCAAAATTAGGTCAATTCTATTAGAAATAATTTGAAAAGTGATATCTTTGAAACAGTTTTATTCAATGAGGTACTCTTAGATGAATGTCAGAATCCTCACTTTTTTTCTATCAGTGATGTGCAGTTTGCTGTGGGGTTTTATAATTTTCTGAAACTGATGACTTGATTGCTTTGGGGAAATTCACATGCAGATTTTACCTTGAAGAGTCAAAAAGCATTGCTAAATGATGGATCAAGTGTAATGGGATTAAGGATTTTTTTCCATCCTTTTTATATTAATTACCCATCCATAAAGAGAGAAACTAATCACCCTGTCCCTGACTAATGTTCTGTAGGCTTTTGATATCTGTTTGATGAAACTATCAGAAAAGATAAAGCTGGAGAAATTATTTTCTACTTTAGATATGCATATAACATTTGAGTTGACAGAATTTGAGTTTCTGAAACCAAATGAATTTTAAGTGATGAGATGCCACCTTGCATAGAGCAGCAACACTTACCAGCTATCTTTGATGTTAAAATATAAATGTATGTTTCTAAAACCAACATCTCACTAATAATCAAGTTCTCTAGGCAAAAAGCTCTGTCCCCTTGATCTTTGATGGGGAGGTGGTGTGCAGATCACAGATTGAATGGACTCTTTTTCTGTTTCTGACAGGTCTGTTTATCCTGCTTAAGTCAAACATGTCCTAGAAAATAGAAACTGCCTGGAATTTTAATATAGGATTGTTGTAACTTGATATAAAAACAGAGATTTTTTTTTCCTTTTTCCATGTGCAAAATGATATTCTAATACTGCTTAGGGAGAGACTCCACTATTCATGTATGTGTGATTCTCATGTTCTCTAAGAAGAGCTATTGTCCTTTCCAATGTATATAAAAGATGGCCACTAAATTACTTTTTCTTAGATTTAATATTAGAGATACAGATAGTTTGGATAAATATTCAGATATAAGTTTGCAATTATTTGATGCAATTTGGAAATTATAACAATAGGTTATATAATACTATTGCATATTAAATTAAGCATAAAGAACATCCCCTGTAATGCCAGTTTAAGTATTTTGTGTAACACCTTGGTGAATATAAGGCGTTACACTATATATATATATATATATATATATTTCTGCTTAAGATATACATATGACATTGACTTGACAGTATCTGAGTTTCTGAAACCAAATGAACTTTAAGGAGTGAGATAACATATTATATATATATATATGCACCATATGTATGTCACCATATGTATATATTTATATATATAATATATAAATGGTTAAATTGAAAGTCTTTACCTACAAGGAACAACCAAATATAACTTATAGAATGTTTAACTTTCTTAAATTTCCATAAACTTAGATATAGTGTATGAAACTTATGTATTTATAGGGAATTTAAACATATATACACTAATATTTGGAATAATACTTCAGAATTATGAGTTTCATTTATTAAAATGTGTGTTCTGAATTTAATTCTTTCCTATGATTTTTGGAAATACTTTTACTAATCTTCAATGTTTTGTGTTATACTTTTTGTAGTATTAGATATGACATTGGAGGTAACCCGGTTACTTCATTTTGGATGTTTTGAGTATTAGACCTGCACCAATTTGCAGATGTTATGATTACTATATTTAAATGAAGAGTTTTAAATAGAGTGCACAGTATATATATAGTGTAATATATATTACCTGGAAAATATGCTAAATTTGATTTTCATTTTAAATATATACATGTGTAAAGCATTACCAGTTAGATTAGAGTTTATAAGCTTTTAATTTAGTAGGATAAAAATATAACCAATTTTACAAGCTCAGCTTATTCATTTGATATGATGTTTAGTATTTTATTCATATATAGCCTCACAAATATTTATTGAGCACTATTATAAATGAAGCAATAATATAGACATTGGCAATATAGATATCTATATTTCCATAATACAATAAAACGAGAGGAATTCACCTTTACGATAATCTACCCTAAAATCTGGGACTCCCCCTAAACATGAAAAGATATCATATAATCACAAACTGAGCATTCTACAAAATATCTGACCGAGGTTCTCCAAATGTATCAATCACAAGAAATCACAGATTGGAGTAGATGAAGGAGATAAGACAAAAAAATATAATGTAGTGGACTGACTGTTACAAGATGCGAGAATTAGGGAAAACTAGTTAAAGAGTATTTTAAATACTCCCTGCTTTCACTGAATCATTCTTGTAAGTCCCAAATTATTATAGAATAAAATATTTTAAATGA
>PVHY01012250.1:0-45161 GCA_004024945.1 Uropsilus gracilis | reverse complement strand
GCCGCCAGGGCCTATATAAAGGCGCGCCGCGCGGCGCCAGGAGCACTCGCTAGCTGGGGCGCCACAAGCTAGGCGGGGATCCTTTCCGTGCCCACTCCGTGCCACTCGCGATTGCTCCCATTCTCCTCTGTGGATAACTTGCTGCTCGCCGACTGCATCATGACTCTGGAAGAAGTTCGCGGCCTGGATGCGGTTCCGGAAAGCACGGCCAGGTAGGTTGGCTCCGGACGCGGAACGTGGTTGGTTGGGTCGCCGGGAGCCTGATCTGGCCGGGCGGCAGCCTTCAGGCTCCCCTCGGGGAGGCGCCCGCCGTAACTTCCCGGCGCGAGTGCGGTGGCGGACTGGGGCACTAGGCTTGGGGCACCGACACTGGGGAGCTGCGTGTGCGTCCCCGGGGCTAAGGTGCCAGACGGAGTTGCTAGGGGTGCGTCTGCAGGAGCCGGGGATCCTGCTGCGTCCTGTGGCTCTCCCCGCTGACGGCTCTGGTTCATCCACAGGATGCAGGGCGCGGGGAAAGCGCTGCACGAGCTGTTGCTATCGGCCCAGCGCCAGGGCTGCCTTACCGCCGGCGTCTATGAGTCCGCCAAAGTTCTGAACATGTGAGTACAGATGTGGTCTGAGGGGGGAGGAGGGGGTGTCAGAGGCGGCGGGTAGTCGTGGGGAGAGGCGGCCCCGGGGGCACCTAGGCATTCTGGTCTGACCTCACCACCCCTTCCCTGCCCCGTTCAGCGACCCAGATAACGTGACTTTCTGCGTGCTGGCGGCCGACGAGGAGGATGAAGGAGACATCGCGCTGCAGATCCACTTCACTCTGATCCAAGCGTTCTGCTGCGAGAACGACATTGACATTGTGCGTGTAGGCGACGTGCAGCGGCTGGCGGCTATCGTGGGTGCTGGCGAGGAGGCGGGGGCGCCGGGAGACCTGCACTGTATCCTCATTTCGGTGAGTTTCGCCCTTCGCGGTTAACTGAAGCCTCGGCCAGCGGCCAGTGGCAAGCCAGGCTGACCCCTGCGCTCTCCCCCCAGAACCCCAACGAGGATGCATGGAAAGACCCGGCCTTGGAGAAGCTCAGCCTGTTTTGCGAAGAGAGCCGCAGCGTCAACGACTGGGTGCCCAGCATCACCCTCCCCGAGTGACAGCTCAGCGGGGATCCTTGAGCTAATCGACTTGTGACGCCCAGATACGCCTAGCACGGCTAGCTCTTTGGATGCGCCCACGGAGGGCGCCGGAGTGCAGCGTGGAGACTGGCAGGCGGGTGGCGCGTGAACAGCGAGCCAGGGAGCCAGCGAGCCGGAGCCGGCGAGCCAGCGAGCCAGCCAACGGCAAGGAGGTGCGGTTCCGAGGCCAGGACCGGGCGTCGGCAGAAACAGGCTGACCCGGAGCCGAGGACTATAAGTGTAGGGGAGCTGCTGCTCACCCAGGAAGGCCGGAGGTGGGACGTTGGCCGCGGGGCAGGGAAGGACGGACTGGCCGGGCAAGCGTGACTCAGCAGCCGGCGCTCCCGCCAGGAAGGAGGGGAAAGGCGAAGCAAGGAGACCTGGACTTGGTTCGGTTACAGGATCTCTGATGGACTTAGCAGTCTGCACTACTGTTTCAGAGAGGATCCGGGCGAGGCTTGATTTTGCAGAGGATGCTGCAGTTGAAGCTTTGAATTTCACAATAAACTTATTAAAGCCAAGCTTTTAATTTTTTTTCCTTTATTAAGGGTTGGGGTGCCTTGTCTGTGGGGGAGGTGGTTAGTAGGATTTCAGAGAATGACTGAGATTCCATGGCACTTGTTTCATCCTACTGTCACTGCATTACAGGCTCGAGGTGCTGGAAGTAGGGGTGGGGCGTTAGCTGACAGGCTGTTGGAACAGAGCTTGAATCCCGCTCCTATTTCTTTCCATTTGGGAAGATGTTCAAACTTACAAGACAAGAGCATAGTTGAGACCAGACGTCAGGGCAATCCCAGAAGGCTGGCCCTCCAACCTGATAACAGCAACCTTCCCCCTCCTCTCTACCCCTCCCCCTTCCCTGGACAGCTGCTCATCAGAGCAGCTTGCAGGATGCAGGTGACCTTCCCGCACAATGAGCTTTGCCCTCTGCAAGCCCTGCCCTTTGTGGTCCCTGAGTACTGCTCTCAGGCACCTTTTTTCCTCTTTAAAAAAAAAAGGTGCTTACAGCATTGTCACCAAGACATTAGAACCCTGTAGGATGTGACTGCATGTATGTGAGTCATCCTGCTGTCATGGCTAGGATAAGACTTGGAAGATGTGAGTAAAAATGGGGAGGCAGCATCTTCACAAGCCCCCATGTGAGCAATTCTGAGCGGGGCCAGCACCTGCTTTCTGCTGTTGAGTATTCCACCCACCTTGGAGTTAAGGGAACTGCTGCTACTCACAGTCTCATTTCAAGGCAATGTACAGAGGAAAAAGCATTAAGCCCCTTCAGCAAAGATTTTAAGAAGGCTCTAGGGGCATTATCCTAAGTAAACGAAAAAAATATTTGTATTAGATTAGTATGTCTTGATTTTTACCCTGGCTAGAGCAGCTGTTTCTAGCAGGGGAGCTACACACAGACACACTGGCTGCCTGTTCTGCTAAAGGAGGGACACGGCTATTTTTCCAAGGAGAAAATCCTGTGGACGTATCAGCTGTCTTTTTGGGCTGACTAGTCTAGTGGGTGCCGCTTTGACTGTTCTCTAAACATTGTGGGGGCATGCAGAGGAAAACAGGACTTATGAGTGTAATTATGCTCCCTGAAATGCAAGCATTCTGTTTCACACCCACTTTTAAAAGCATTTCCCCCTTAATTAGATGGATATACAATGGCACATTTCAGCTGCATTTATGCCCAAGTTGCATTAATATTTTACCTGCTTGCTGCTCAAAACAGTCTGTTTTCCTTGCTGGGGGGACTTGTGAGATGGGACCCTACCCTACTGTGCGTTCTGCAATGACAGTCATTGACTGCAGCACGCAGTAGCAAACTCAGCAGGTGTTGTCACTTTGAAATGGGTCCCAAATGAGTAAATGTAGCAAAATATGGCACAAAGCACAGGCAGGCCCTCCTGCTGCTAGATGGAGCCTTTCAGAAGTTGAAGTTGTTGGAGCTTCAGAAATTTAGCTTTCTCTGATACAATTGTGCAGAGCAGGCACCTGTTGGAGTTAGGGGTTAGAAGAAAGATGCCTGCTTATACACAGCACCAGGCCCAAATGTGTTTTGGGGGGGTATTTTTGAATGAATGGTGTATTGCTGTGATATAGCCTGGAGGAAAGGTTACAAAATGCATGGTGTGTTTGAATAGCATTGCATTCCATCCCAGCAACAACCCTCAGTGGTAATACCTAGATGAGCAAATTATCACTGGTGTGTTGGGGTGATTGTGTGTGGTTCTGCGTGTAAAATATTGTTAGCAATAATAGCACCTAGACATTAATGAAAATGCTTGCTGGCAACCTAGACTTCAAGTGGATCGGCAGATTTTGGACCACAGCACCTACTTCTGTACTCATCTTGGTGATCCAGCATGCTGACATTGTAAGGAAAGCAACTTTCATAAACTTTCATAGTTTTCAACTTTCAATAGCTTTTCTAAACTATTGGAGTGCCACTGGCTTATGATAGTGTTTGGGGTTCAGGTGTACAGCATTATAAACCAACATCTGTAGATACTACATTAAGTTCACCACCACCACTGGCTTCCATCCATCATACAATTGACCCCACCGACCCACCTCCCCAAGTTAACCTTTTAAATTTATAAGTTTTGTGTATTTCTTCTGGAAAGGTTGGAAAAGGACCAACAAGCAGTTATCCCTACATTTTGGTGGGTTTCCTTCTTGACTTTTACCCACCTCTGCCATGTACCTACCATGTGATATCCAGGCACGCAAAGTATTTTTAAAAGCCTGTCTTACTCTGTGTTTGTTTCTGGCTCCTGCTTCTTGTCCTTAGCAGTAGATGCATGCCAACCACCCCCTCCCCCTGTATTTCTCCTACCCCCCCCCACTGTTAGTGAGCTACCTTGGAAGATGCCATGTTTTCTGCATAGGAACGACAGGGGCCTCAAGCCTTGAGGTCTAGTCACCCCAATCAGATTGAGGTCTGCTGTTTGTAGGTCTAATGCCGAGCTTGATGCCCAGAACAAGGAGAGTCAATCATGCTTGTCTTTTTCAAGGAATTGTTTGTATTTGATTATTGCTGGAAAAAAATGACACTGGCAAAGCTGCAACTATAAGGATGCAGCAACCACCTGGGGGCTGGCTCTGGGGCCAGGGGCTCCCGTTTGCCTGAGGAGCTGGGATCGCCATCTCTCCCTGGTCAGACAAGAGAACAAAATGGTTGCTGGGACTTGCTTTATTTTCAAAGACTGAACACAAGGTGCACTGCTCTCCAGACTGACAAAGAACCACTTGAGGAAAAGTGGAACGAGATTTTCAGAAGAAAAACAAAGATTTGACAAAGGGAGCCTGAGATGTCAGCTCATTAATCAGATACTCTACACTTTTTTTTTTTGAGCTTTTCTGTCAGTTTCCCAAATATCAGCCCTTGACTCCTCATTTGGGTATGTCTCCCCAGAGTAAGAGAGAATTGTCCTTCCCAGGTCCCAAGGAGACACTCTATCACCTAACTGGGGGCAGGGGGTACTATCCCAAGTGGTGGCCTGAACTGTAGGCAGGGGACCACCTGAACTGGTGGCAGGATGACTGGGGACCTGGGGATGCCTGACACTCTAGCATGCCTTGGCTTATGTTGGGGAGCAATTTGCACCTGGTCTTTGAAGGAACCCATCTTTAAGCCTAGCTCAAACTTTCCATCCTCCATACTTTTAGGGAGTCTGATTTAGGAGACCAGGTAACAGGTAATGGAAATTTTGTGCTGGAGGAGCCCATGGAGAAATGGGAAGATTTTATTCCTAATTCAGTTGCACAGCTGAGGGGAGATGCTACACTTCTTCCACCACTCCTCACCATCCAGCCTTTCCCAATCCCTGAGCAGGACTGCAAGAGGACAGCATCTCGATAAGACTGTTTTTTGAGACTAGGTCTCACAATTTTTGCCCATGGACCCGCAGGCTCTCGTTGCCCAGGGTACCACGGACTCAAGCCATCCCCAGCCTCAGCTTCCCAGGTAGCTGGGATTACAGGCGCGCGCCACCACGCCCAGCTATTTTTTTGGAACTAGGTCTCACTATGGGCCCCAGGTGGGACTCGAACCGCAATCCCTAGCCCTGGCTGCTTCATAGGCTGAAGCTTAAAGGCACAAGCCACCATGCCTGGCCTAGTTTGTGGAGGATGGTACCAAGTTGTGGGGACAGTAGAGCTCACTCGGCAAGGGTGAGAGTACAAGTCACAGTGTGATAGTCAAGTGGGGTGAGGCGAGAGCAGAAGGACAACTGTACTCTCAAGGCCACAATCAATAAGGCAGTTTCCCCTGTGGCGGGGCATCTGAGCTTTGGAACAGAGCCAGCATTTCTGGGGTGTAGCTTCCCTTGTGCCTTCTCTTAGGAGGAATTGCATTGTAACAGATGCACCTTCACAGAGACATAGCTGACCAGAAATGGGGACAAAGTATGTGGCTAAGGATGTGGAACATAGAGAGCCTTCAAATGCCTCAGCCCTTTGAAGTGCAAGCTCATGGGCACAAGTGTCTTTGAAGCAGAAAGGAGTCCATTTGGATAGTTTGAAGAAACAAGGTCATGGGCAGTGGCGGGCTGCCCATCACTGAGGGTAAAAGGAAGAGCATCAAAGTCCTTTCTCATTTGGGGAGCATGAGAGTCTCATACAGTTCTCTCTGATATCAGCAGCTTAATGTGTAGAGATTCTGTCAATATCTTGGGAGGGGTCCCCTTACCCATCCTGGGGGGCAGACAGGCTGGCAATGGTCCTGTGGCAACTCTCCAGGGAGCCCCTCTGGCAGAAAACAGGTATCTGGCTCCTCTCTTTGGCTTTCTGGGTGCTACCCTCTCCCTGTATGTCCTGTTACATGCACACTCCTTCCCTGGGGAGGGCAGGATTCCACCAGGGCTCCCCAGCTTCCACCCCTTATTAATTCTATGGCGAAGGGATTAAGGGACTTTGCAAATATAATTATGGTGAGGTTCAGGAGTCAATACTTGAGCCTTTAAAAGCAGAGTTTTCCCTGATTGGTTGAAGAAAAGGTGAGTTGTTTTTTTTTCTTCCTGACACCAAATATGTGTTTTTCCACATTTGTGGAAATTCCACATATTTTCCATAATTCTCCAAAGCTCCAACAATTGCTAATGTCAAACAATTCAGCTTGCTTCTGACATTGACAACCTGGAGCTGGCATTGATGCCACAGGATAAGTGGTTAGTCACACAAGACTGCCTGCTGCTTCTGACTCTAGCTACATAAAGAGGCATCCACACTTCAGCCTGGCCAACTGCAAATTTAGAGGTTCCTATGATCCCTCTTAGGTTTGGTAATTTACTGGAACAACTCATGGAGCTCAGGAAAACAGTTCCCCTTACAAGGTGACGAGTTCACTATGAAAAGCCTGGTGAAGAGTTACACAGGGCAAGGTAAGGGGTAGGGGCTTCTCTGGACCTATCACCCTCTTAGTTAGTACCTCCGATGTTCATCAACCAGGAAGATCTCTGTACCTTATCATGCAGAGGTTTTATGGAGAATTCTTGAGCAGGAATGATTATTAAGCAATTGGTCATGGGAACTGAATCAACCTCCAGTTCCCCTCCCCTCCTTAGAGGTCTGGGAGTGGAATTAGAAGTTCCATCCTCTAACCAGAGTGTTGATTTCCTGTTGACCAGCTCCCCTCTGAGGCTATGTAGGGCCTGCCAAGAGTCACCCAGACTTGCCTGAGGGGGCTCATTACAAATAACAGAAGATGCTCAAGAAATTCCATGGGTTCTAGAACTGTGCCAGGAACTGGGGACAGAAGCAGAAGGTCTATATCACGTTGCACGACAACCAGGGAGAGAGGTTCCCAAGGTGAGGGATTTGACATGTCACTGCTGAACCCTACAGCCAGCACAGTTGGGTGTGTTATTCTTGCAGACACAAGGAACTAATCCCTACCAATGATAGGAATATACCAGCAAGAATTCTACTCTGGAGCCCAGGCTGATGCCTAACTTCTCAGGGGACACCTGAGGTGGGGGGAGAGTCTCATGCTTTCTCTGCCTCTCTCCTCATGCCTCCCTTCTACATGTCCTAGGACTCCTCTCTCCAGACATGTGTTCATCTTCAGTTACTCCAGGGCTCAGGTCAGAGAGCAGCTACCATGTTCACAGAAGAACTGGGGCCTCTCCTTGCAAGTGGGAGCCACTGAGTGCTGGGTGTCTGCCTGGAGAGGGGACATGGGACCCAACAGGGTGACAACAGTTGGTGGAGGAGCCTCTGGTCCCTACCTGGCCAGGTTCCTGTCCTATAGTTCAAGGGGGGTGGCCTGCATGAAGGCCACAGCAATGTGGGGGGCCTTTACATGTCCTTATGGGGTGCATGACTAAACCATGCCTGTGTCCATATCCCTGGTTCTGATCAGGAGCTGTTCTTTCCAGTCTATATCGCACCTTCATCTGAGAAGTAAAAAACCCAAAGACCACGGAATCATCTATTTCATCTCCATACCCTTCCCCTTAGATGAAACTTTCCAAGCCCCATTAAATGACATATTCTTAGAGCGGGAAGAAAGTGTGAATGTGGTTTCTTCTTTTGCTGACAAGGAAGTGGACTCAGAGGAGAGGTGGTGAGCCTCCGAGGGGCTGAGCTTAGTCCCACACCCATGGAATCCCAGCCATCAAGGCTGAGTAGATGGTGCCCAGGAGACTGCCCCATCCTAATCTCCCCTGGCAGGAGGGAAGGGGGAAGGGGAGAGGAGTGGGTGGCAGTGGGGAGGAGGTGGGCCATAGAGGAAGACAGGCACAGAGTAGAGAGGGAGAGAGAAAGGGAGGGGGAGAGGAAAGAGGACAGGAGGGAAGGTGGGGCAGGAAAGCCACTGAGAGAATGCCATCAGAACTGGGCCCACCTGCCCCTGGTGGAGGGTTTGATCAAAGCCCAGCTCCTTTTCCTCCTTGTGGTTGGAGCTTTGAGACCTGAGCAGATACATGCATCTCTCGGCAGATGAGTGGGTACAGGAAGACAAGTCTGTCATGGTGTGAAGCTGCGGCTGGAGAGCAAAGTCACTTATGGGAATGCTTGTGAAAGGATGTAGAAGATTCCCCCACCCCCCCAAATCGAACTCGGACCCAGTGTGCACTGACTACTTGAGCGCTTACAGTGATTGATGTGGTTTTCCTGCATCACCTCAAGGAGGTGGCTGCCGGTTTTCATGATTCATTTTCTCAGCTCTCAGGGTTCACTTTACGTAGACGTCCTCAAGCCCTTCAGTTAAACAGTGTGATGGTGGCGTTGATTCAAGGTTTTGACACAGTTTGATCTCCCCAGCAAACCTTTGAGAAAGTGGCCTGGGTTACATGCATTTTAATTTAATTATTATTATTATTATTATTATTTTTGAGACTAGGTCTCACTATTTTTGCCCGTGGAACCGCAAGCTCACATTGCCCGGGGTACCACGAACTCAAGCAACCCCCAGCCTCAGCTTCCCAGGTAGCTGGGATTACAGGCGCACACCACCACACCCAGCTATGTTTTTGGAACTAGGTCTCCCTATGTTGCCCCGAACGGGACTCTAGCTGCGATCCCTAGTCCCTGCCGCCGCTTCCTAGGCTGCCGCTTACAGGTATGCGCCACATGCCCGGCTCCATGCATTTTTACCCTCTCTCCCCTAAGTGGGGTTAATTCAGGAGGGTGATTTTTAATTTGTTGGCTTTTTATTATGATAAAGTCCAGGCAAATAGAACTCGAAGCGGCAACATCAATACAACAATAAAAGCAAAATGGAAAGAAAAGAAACAGACTGGAGAAAGTATCCTCTTTCACAGCAAGATCAAAGTTCTCTCCAATGACTCACAGCAGTTCCCAGAACTGGAGCTGGGGGCTGGGCAGGGATTCGATGCTAGCATTCCAGGAAGGAGGACACTGACAACAGGCAGGTGCAGCGATTGGAAGAAGCCTCAACAGTCCTGGTTCACTCATTGTCAGCTTGGGGGTTCCAGTAAATCCAGGGAATGAGGTGGTTGGCCCAGTCATCAGATTCTCAACTTGGGTTAGCGGAGGGTTTGGGGTTCCCTCTGGAAGCCCGGGTGTTGGCCCTCTTGGGCCCTGTGCAGGCCAGGGTGACAACTTGAAGCAGGTCTCCTTCCATGTGGCCTTGTTGGCATTGGGGGGAGAAACCACTACCCACTTAGTAGGGACTGGAGAAGACAGGGGGCAAAACGGGCAGAGGATGAAGCAGCACCCTTGGGTGATTGGAGCCTTGGTCATCTGCAGCTGGTCTGTCTGTGCTGAAGGCCCCTGCTTTGAATTCAAAGTATGCAGCTAGAGAAGCCACCCCACACCTGAATAGCCCAATCCCGGTCACAGGGGCCATCCCACCTTTGCCGTTCCTAGGGGTCTGCAGCTGGAGAGAGTCTGGGCCTCTTTGTTCCTCCACCAGCAGTGTGCACACCATCAACGGCACACATGGCCCAGTGAAATGAAGCGAGGGTATCTGTGGTATAAATAGGAACCAGGGCTACCTGCTATCTCCATACCTGCCCCTCTCCTCTGTACCTGTCCCTTTCCTCCTCACCTGTCCCACTCTATACCCCTCTCCTCTCACCTGTCCTTCTGCATATCGCTCCTCCAACCCTGCCTGTCTTTATACCTGTCTCTCTATACACCTGTCTCCCTCCATATCGCTATCTTCCTTCAGACCTTTGGTGGTGCAACTCTCTTCACCTCAGAGCTAGGTTTTCCTCTTTCCTATGCCCTATGAGCTGGCCTTGGGTTTCCCCTCCACCCCACTACTACTAGCCCACCCTTCATGTTGCTTACCTGCCTACAGCACCACTATCTTCATGCTATCCCCTTTCCCTGGACACCACAAGGACGAACAGATTCCTACTGCTTCATCTGCCATGTCCTGCTCCAAGCTTCAGTCTCTCCCACTTTTCCGCATACTTCCTCCATCCTCTGAATGCTATTCTTTCATGCAGTGGAGACTTGCTTATAAGCCTGAGCTTTTCTTTCTTTACTTCATACTTTATTTTTTTGATTTATTTCTTTGATTGATTGCATATATATGTAGGTGTGTATATATGCATGATGTATGTATTTTTTTTTTTTTTGAGACTAGGTCTCGCTATTTGCCCATGGAGCCACAGGCTCACGTTGCCCGGGGTATCACGGACTCAAGAAATCCCCAACCTCAGCTTCCCAGGTAGCTGGGATTACAGGCACGCACCACCATGCCCAGCTATTTTTTTTGGAACTAGGTCTCACTGTGTTGCCCCGAGCGGGACTCAAACGGCTATCCCTGGCCCCAGTCACTTCATAAGCTGAAGCTTACAGACATAAACCACCATGCCCGTCTTGTATGATGTATGTATATTGTATCTATATCCTTACATCATTGTATATCCTGATATTCTCCTACCACTTTATCACTCTTAATCTCTTGTGCTCTTCTCCTCCAAGTTTACTCTCCTTCTAACCTAAGCTTTTCTTTCAGAGCAGGACAAGGAACACATTTCATTAGAAGTACCTGCAATCCAACATAGTCCCTGAGACAAGTGTGTTCTGTTGGCTTACAGATAGAAGAAGGCTGTGTTCTTTGGAGCATGTATGAACATATGCTCATGTCCTGCCATGTAGTCTGTAATGACCACACTAGAAGGATTACTGGATTGGGGAACTAGATCCACTGAAGCAGGACCATTGGACTGATGTCTGTTTTAAGACCTGGGATGGGATATGCCCTTTCATTGTCATTGTCATCACCAAACACTCTTCCTCGGTGTTTGTCTGGGAACAGACACAGAACAATTTGAAGACCTTACCTTTTACAAGAACCAACACTATTTTTTTTTTATTTAATAGGGAGATAAACAGAAAGAAGCACTGACTTCAAGAACAAGGTGGAATAAGCAAGCAGTGAAACTTTGAATGCGGAACAAGGAGTGGGAAGGTCTAGGCTCTTTGCTGCAAGTATCTGGAAAGAGCAGCTCACTCCAAGTTGAAGTCGACTGAGACCCGTGGGATGGAATGGCAGCCAGCCACTGAGGACTGATGAAAAGGATCATAGGGGGCTCTGGGGAGTCCCTAGAAAGGCAGGGCCATCAGAAGCACATCCAGTTTGAGACACCCAGGTCAGGGCAGATTCAGCAGCAGGTGTCAGAGTGAAGGTGGGTTCAGAGTCCCCCTCAGTTTCTTGAGGGATTTTGGCACTGTCTCAGTTCCCTGCAGAACAAATGCTCCCAAGCCTAGTGGGTTGTCCTCTACATTTCAAGATGGACTGGGGTTAGGAGTCCTCTCCTTTGCCTGGCACTCTCTGAGGCTGCCTGTTATCCAGAGCATTCTGATGGCTCCCTAGGGGACAAGGGGAAAGGATGAGCTCTCTGGGATGCTCTCCCTCCCTATGGGGCCTCCCCATAGAGCATCCTAAATAGGCATGGTTTCACCCCCACCCCCTCCCCACCCTGCTGTGTTGTGTGGTCACCGGAAGTCACAAGTCTGCACTAAATATGGGAGTGCAAATCCCAGGAGGGTGGTCCACACTGTGCTTGGACAATAGCTGCAACTCGGGTGGGGGTGGGGGGTGGGGGGTGAGGGTGGGAGTTGATGTAAGACTGTGAGTGCTTAGGAGGTGTATTTTGGTTATATAACCCACTTTGTGTCTCAGACAACATCAAAGTACAAAATGTAATGTCTGTAAATTGCAGTTGAGGAGCAGAGCTGTGTTCTGCTGGGAAAGGTCTTGAAGGGCTTTTACAGGCAATGAGAATCACTGAGATAAATTCCACAAGACAGTTCCCTCCCTATTCTGCCTGTGGATCGATGAGAACACTAGTGGGAGGGCACAGCTCTCTCCTTATACACACATGGCGCCCGGTGGTACCAGGCCATGAACAAACCATGGCTGCCCACCCTCCGCCCGGCCCCAGCCACTAAATCACTGGGTCTGAACCTTCTGGTCTGAGGTGTGGTCTCAGGAACTCTGCATCCAGCCTTCTCTTCCATCCTGCTCCCAGAAAGCCAAGCTTCTGGGACTTGACTTTCCTGAATCAAGTTCCCCCACTCCAACCCTGACTCCCTCAGATATTCTGCACTGAATGCATAGTTTTTTGTTTCTGTAAGACAGACCTTCTTTTCTGGATGTTCTGAGCATCTTTTAGATGCACAGTGAAGAATGGGGTTCTTTGATGGGGAGGAGGCTCCCCAGGTTTGGAGCCACTCAATGGTGCTAAGGGACCACTACTCAACCTGTGTCAATGTATCAGATGGGAATGGGCTGCCAGGGTCAGTGAGAATGGGGTTTCCTTTTTTTGCTAACTTTTCTCTTTTTGGTGAGGCAAGGACTATTGTAATTTTACAGATTGCTTTGGGTAGGAGTAATAAAAATATCAATCAATAGAATAAGATTAAAAAAATTAAAAACTATAATAAATTTAAAATCTGGAATCTGAGCCTGAAGACTCAGGGGTGTTCATCATTCTCCACAGCATAGCTCCCCCTCCCTTCTCTGGTACCCCTCACTCCTTGCATCCCCATGTGCACGCAGAGCACTGCCTACTCTATCCTGCTCTGTCGAATCTTCCCCTTGAACTTGGCCAAGGACAGGATGGGGTTGGGTAGAGACTCTGGTGCTTCGTTCCCTTCCCTCCTGCTTCAAAACTTGTGCCTGGCAGTGACCCTTCTTCTCCTGTATTGCACCCCTGCCAGGAGCCCCTCCCCCATGTGCTCAAAGCTCTGGCCCCCTACCTAACAGGAACTGGAAGCCAGGATAAGGTCCATTTTCTGTTTCAGCCTGTGCTGACATGCCTCCCTTTCCCATACCAAACAACTGCACAGCATCCACACTGCAGGGGTAGGTCAGAACTTTCTGTGCAGGGATGAGTAAGGGCTGGAGCACTATGGGCCTTTAGTGCTGCATGAAAGTGGAAACCCCTATCCAGGCAGTACCAGGGCAGCTCCCAGCTCCATAAGATGCAGGGTCTGTGCCCTCAGTGGCCAGGACACCCATGCTCCTGCAGCACCCATGCTACCTGAAGGTTGGTGAAAAGCCAGAGTCTCAGGTGCAGACCTCTTCTTTGCACCTCTTCAGGCTAGGGATGGCTAGGTCTTGGGCAGAGCCCGCATCTCAATTTCAGTGATGCTGTTCCTGCTCTCCTCCATCACTGACCAAAACACGGCATGAGGCTGTACCTTGGCAGAGAGAGGGCAGAGCATCTCAGCACACACCTGCAAGAAGGGGCTCCGAGCTGAGACCTGGCTTCCCAGTACAACCTGTTTAGGCACACTTTATCAGCTAATGTGCCCACCACGCAGAAGTCCCTTCTCGACAGCACTTCCCTCAGCCACAGGAAGCTTCATCTGGGTAGATTACCCCTTGGCACAGCTAAATGAAAAACAAGAGCAAAAAGAGGCCATGATCTCTGGTTGCCTCCAGCTACTCCTCTCAGAATACTCCTGTGGGGAGAGTAGGCAGAATGTTTCCCATCCTTTCCTATCTTTCCCCTCATCCCTCTCCTGAGAGCACCCCATCAATCATTTGAGTAAGAGGCCCAGCCTTAACGTGGGTGAGTCTAGGTTTCCTGCTGGGCTGTGGAACCTGGATCAGGTGATTGCAGCTGGCATGAGGATTCAGTGGGGGAAATGCATCAAAAGTACCCAGGCCTGGAGACAACTGCAGGATTGCTCAGGTCTATTTCATGCTCTTAAGTGGGGAGAGAGTGGGGTTTCCTCTTTTTGCAAAGAAACTGATCTAGAGAGGCCAGGCAAACTGTCCCTAGGCACGCCAGCCTAATGATGGGAAGAGTGCTGGACACTAATGACAAGTTCAAAAAATCTCGCAACCCCAAGATGCAGGCTGCAAAGACCTTCCCTCCACTGGCCCCTCTGTTCAGGTGGGGCCAGGGAAGGACTGGGAGAAGGCAGGGTGGGGGCAAGCCTGGGTTCTGCCAGGGCTGCTTCCAGGGTAGCCTGGCAGGAATGAGCCAAGAGGAAGGCCAGGGAAGCCCCGCTTTGCTCAGTCTGCTGAATCTCTCTGCCTACTGCTTCCAGACCTTGGCTAGTGGGCCCGCTGGACCCTGGGCAACTGCTCAGCCTCTGAATACTTGCATTCTCTGCTTCTTCTGCAGCCTTGAGGTCTGTACCTGAGACTCTGGCTTTTCACCAGCCCTCCAGGTAGCGTGACTGCATGCGTGTCCTGAACACTGAGGCCACAGACCCTGCATCTCACAGCGCTGGGAGTTACCCTGGTGTTGTCTGGGTGGGGGGGTTTCCACTTTCACCCAGGACTAAAGACCCATAGTGCTCCAGCCCTGACTCACCCTTGCACGGAAGGTTCTGGCCTCTCCCTGCAGTGCAGACACCATGCAGTTGGTATGGAGGAAAGGGAGGCATGTCAGCACAGGCTGAAACAGGAAATGGACCTTTACCCTGGCTCCCGGTTCCTGTTAGGCAGGAGGCCAGAGCTCTGAGTTAGGAGTGGCTGTGGGGGCTGCACTTTGAATTTCCGACTCTGTCATTTGTAGTTGTCACCTCAGGACCCCGAGCTCCCCTGCACGTTAATGTTCATATTCTAAAGAACTCTGGTGTCACCTAATACTCACGGACTGAAAGGTGGCCATTGTGTTCTTAATTCTGGACCTGAAGTTGGAGGTGGTAGGTGGTCCTCAGTGCCTCTATGCACCCACCAGAATTCCTTTCGCTTATACACAAAGAATTGAAGCTGATGGGCTTATGTAGACTTTCAGGTGCAGGACCCCAATTTTCTCTGGTCCCATAATCACCTGCTTTACTAGCATTTTTCTCCAGCACACACACTCCCACACACACACATGCACACACACGCGCGCACTCAACTGACTCAGTCTCTTCAGGGTTTGCTTTACCTCAAATGATCAAGAATGAGTGAAGAAGAAGAGAAAGCTGCTTTCCCTTTCAGAGACTGGGAAGGGGGTCCACAGGGAAGACTTGGATCCAGGATGCCGCTACGTCCTGCCCGAACCTGGCAGTGGGCTGCAGTTAGTTGTGGACATGTGAGCACTAGAAAATACGCTGATGCCTCCCTTGGTTGTGTTTCATTCTCCCAGGCTCATTTTGGAGGGATGTTCTTCAGTGTGGTATTACCCAGCTGCCTGTACTCCTGTCTTCCTTCGCTGTCTGCTGACAAGCCACATGCCACACCCCTTCCCGGAGCATGAGGCCTTTTCAGGGCTTCTCTACGGCTGCCATCTGCCCCGTGCACCTGCAAGGAAAAATCCTGTTTCCAAACTGAAGGATCCCAAAGTTCTTTGCCTTTCCCCACAGGTTAACTATTAAACAAAAGCCTATTTCCTACAAGTCTGCTCTGTTCCTTAGAATTTGTTTTATTATTTTTTTTAGGACTGCAAATGACTTCAAATAAACAAGCTAGTACAGAAAAAGTAATGGCCGGAACACTTGGTTTCTACTAAATGATTATATTAAGGGAACATTGCACCTTCTGGAATAGAGGGTAAGGTGATGAACAGCTGGGGCAGGGTACATTCTGTTCTGGGCAGAAGTAGTGGCTTCCCTTCTCTTGCCTGGTCTTGCACAGGTTAGCAGTGAGTGAAGGAGAATTAAGCACTCAGGGCTCCCAGGAGTCCTTTTCCTTTGCCCAGGGTCAGAGTCTGGCACACGGAGCAGATTCCAGAGTCTGTGCTGCCCAGCTACCCAAGTTCTGGTCTTAGCAAGATGCCGCTACTCTCAGTGCATGCCAAGGGAACGAGACCACACTCTGGAGCTAGGGCTCAGGGAAGGAGGAGAGCTCTTCTGTTGGGGTTCTACTCTTACAGAGAAGGCATCTGGAACTCCAAGTCATACCCATTGGAAGGCAGACCCCTGGCATAGCACCCCATTCCCTACACCTGCCCTGGGCCGACCCCACTAATTAATCCTACTCCCCAGCCTCTCCCTGACTCCACCTCTAGCATCCTGCTCACTCAGGGTTTGCTGCAAAGACCAAAGGGACAGATGGGTACAGGGCACCCAGCACAGACTTGCTCTGCGTGGTTGCCGAGTAAGACTGGCTCTCCCTGTAAACCTCTCACACCCCACTCCTTCCTGGAATGTGAATGATATTGATTTTCTGCTAGACCTTGAAACTATGCCTGCAGCTCCATGGAGGACACCCCACCCCCATGGGAATCATGTCTGTATTCCACCCCTGGGCAACCTTCCTCAGTTTACCTGTCTTGTTTGAACATGCTGAGCACCCAGGGCCAGGTGTCAGGAGGCAGGAGTACCGGGGAGCAGACTAGTATGTCTGTGTATGGTTCATTGTTCACCTAGAGGGCCAGGGGATCCTCAATTTGAACACTGTTAACGGCTCCGTGGGAGGGTCTCTTGGGGGGCACTGGGGAGGTCCTCAGATAAACTCAGGAGGCTGCTGCCAACCATGAAAGAAACATGCTTTGGAGACTGCAGAAGCCCAGCCAGGCCAAGGTCAGTCTCTGCCTGGCTGAAGGCAGAGGGACAGTTTCTGGAGGGTTAACGCTCTTTGCTATGTGGAGAGATATCAATATTTCTTATTGGAAAACAAGAGGAGGGGGTCCCCATCCTGCCAGGGGCTTCTGCCATTTTCTGGCAAGGGTTGCCAGCACATGTGGATGAGATGGTTTTCCAGTTGCCAGCAGAGCCAAAGTGTCCCAAGTCAAAGTGCGATAGAAGTTCTACATGTATGTCCCTTGTTGTTAAACATGAAGCAAGCCGGGCATGGTGGCTCGTGCCTGTAAGCTTCAGCCTACTAAGTGGCCGGGGCTAGGGATCGTGGTTCAAGTCCCGCTCAAGGCAACATAGCGAGACCTAGTCCCAAAAAATACCTGGGCGTGGTGGCGCACGCCTGTAATCCCAGCTACCTGGGAAGATGAGGCTGGGGATTGCTTGAGTCTGTGGTACCCTGGGCAACGTGAGTCTGTGGTTCCATGGGCAAAAATAGCAAGAACTAGTCTCAAAAAAACAAAAAAACAAAAACCAAAAAAACATGAAGCGAGTCTCTGCAGAGTGCTCTACCCCAGGCCCGAGACTCCCCAGTGCAACTGGGTGGGTTCTGCCTTGCATGTTGTGGCCTGTGGAGTCTGCTCACTTGGGATACTCCCTGTGCACCGGGCTGCAGGGAGCTCTGAGCATGCAGACGGGCCCCTTCCATTCTGCGCCTGGGAGCACAGGCCACCCTGCTGGTGGGCCGCTCCGGCCGCAAGGGACAGTCTAGGCCACCACTTTGTGACTCTTCTAAGCCTGGGATAGGGAGTGTTTACAAGACAGGGTCTAGCACTCTCCAGGGAGCCAGCACCACACTCTGAACTTCTCAGGTATCTGCAGGGCCAGGGAGCCAGACCAGAGGCAGAGAAGCCCATAGAGAGTCAGGCTGGAGCTGAGCTGGCTCCCCTGGGTGTCTAGGGGTGAGCTGTCTCGCTCAGGGCCCTGGCTTAGGCGCTGCAGGTGCAGGCCTCTGCTGGCAGGACCTCTTGTGCCGCTGTTATTTTTATCTCTGTGTAGGGTTGTAGTTCACCTTTATTATTCTGGCTCCTTAGAGTCTCAGCCTGCAGCCTTCCCTTCCTGCCTTTCTTTCTTGGTATTTGAGATATGCACCTGAATTCACTTCTCATCTCCCTCTCAGGTGCAGGGGTGCCAGAGGAGGGCCGGAGGGTGATGGAGGGTCCTCTCCCCAGCTGCAGACCATGCACAGCCAGCAAGTCTAGCCCTTCTGACTGTTAATTGGGGGAGGGAGGGTCCCTGCAGATTGATTCCTCTGGGTTCTAGTCAGTTTGCTGGGGATGGGGTACATGCATGTGCTCCAGGCATGGGCTCTCAAGAGGGGAAAGGGCAGAAGGCCCCCCACAGGCAAAGGGATTTGCCAGCCACGTGAAGGCCCTGGGCACCCTGGAGCCAGCTGGTCGGCAGCTTGGAGTCACTGAGTGCCCTTTGTTTCTCAGCAGCAGTGACTTCCCTCTCTGGGTCAATTATGCCTCCTAATAACTGTTATTACTTTGAACAAAGTGTGCACAGCAGCTTGTGGCGGTTCTAAGGGCAGCTCTGCCTGCCCTTCTTCCAGAGGCCTGCCACCCTCCATGAACTGAGCCCAGGGTACCTCCCAGCAGGCGATGCTTTTTCTGCTGCTGGAAAGCTCTCCCTTGCGGGCCTCCACCAGGATCCAAGCTACCAGGTGGTTTGTGTGGGAAACCTGAGCAGGAGGCAGGGCCTCTCACTTGGTTCTGACTCAGGAGGCCTGGGCTGAGCGGTAGGGAGAGGTGTAGAGCCCATTTGTCCTTAGGGCGCTTTGTTCAAATGATGGAAAATCAAGGCACAGGGCTGAGGACTGGTGGGTGTGGGGAGTACCTAGATCTGAACTCACCCAGCACTGAGTCCCCAGAATTGTGTGCCCTTCAGGGGCTCATCTAAGACCTTGTTTGGAGGAACTGCACCCAAATAATTATGGAGACAAACCAGGATGGGTCATGCAGAAGTCTCATTCTGTCTTTGGTTTTATAGACCGTACTGGAATGTTTCACCGGCAGAAAGGAAAGAATCTGAATGTTGCTTCCCCTAGCATATCTGGTGGAGTTAGGAGGGATCCAGAGGAAGGTTCTGGAAGAGGGAGATGGGTCCCTCATGGTCGCGGTTCCTTGTGCATCTTCTAGCCGGCTGTATGTTTACAGCTGTTGAGTTAAAGCCATCACAGAGTGAGTATGCTTCCCCTGAGTGGTATTTGGAGTACCGAAACCACCTCTGGAATGTTCTGGACTGAACAGAAGAGGCCCCGCTGACTCATGCTATTGTTGGTGTTTCCTTTCTCTCAAGGATGACTCAGACTTCTCTCCAGAGGATTCCCTAACAGGTGAGGTTTTGGACAGGGTGGTGTAAGGCTCTGAGGTTAGTGGATCTGGCCTCTGCCTTCCAGGGGTGGAGGTGGGACACACAGGGTTATCCAGGAACCTGGGCTGATGGTTCTGGTTCTGGTCATGCAGGCTCAGCAGTCAGGTGGCTGCCTCCACCAGACCACCTTCTGTGCATGAATTTGAATTTGAAGAGAAAAAAGCTTGCTTGTCACAGTCAGCACCTTGTCACTGTTGCTGAGAAGCCCAAGTGGCCACAGTAGCAGCCAGGCCTCCACGCAAAGGAGGCTCTAGGTCATCCAGGTCATGGAAGCTGTTATGAGGGACCATCAGTAAGATGGGGACCTCTGTGCTTGGGCCAGGTTGGCTCCATGTCTGGGAGGTGATGCTGGCCAGCCTGACCTTTTAGCTCCAGCACCATGGATTTTGTGAGGCTTTCTCCCTTACTTGGCATTTTCCACTGCTCCTAAAACCATGCATAAAGCAACATGAGAACAAATTGACCTTTTTGAGGGTTGTCAGTAATGAGTGTTGTTTTAGCTTAAAATAAAATATTAGCCTTTCGGTCTAAACAGCCTGTCTCCTGAACACTGGGTTTTAGTCACCATTAGACCGTTCAAGTCTTCTTGCTACCTTGGACCTCTAAATGTTTGTCTGCGGCCTTTGTGGGCTTAATGCAAAGTGGTGCTCCGTTTGGGAGCTGATGACAGGCTGTGGGCTGTCCTGCGCCTTCAGAGTCACATGAAAGGCCTTTACACCCACCATATTTGCTCTGTCATAAATGCCACTAGACACAAAACTCCCTGGCTGTGCACCTACGGCAGCAATGCCTGCCAGCTCTGAGCTTCTCAAGGTGCCCTCCTAGGCCCTCATAATGTACCACAGTGCCAACCCAGGGCAGAAGGGCTTGATTCTCGGGCAGATTGCTCTTTCTTGAACACTTTAGATTCTCTAGAATGAAGAATGGAATGTGAGGACCAAGAGAAACCAGGTGCCAGACTGAAGCCATATTAGGATGGGTTGGAGAGAAGGCGAGCCACACCCCACATATTCAGACAGGCCTTCCCTCCCATGTTCAGAAAGTACCTCCCCTTCCCCCCCCCTCCCACATTCGGACAGGTCCGCCCTCCTGGGTGTGGGTGTGGCCAGCCTCAACAGGTTGTTCTGAGAAACTTAGAGGTGTGTCAGAGCCCCGAGGTTCTGTGACTCTCAGACCTGCCCCTACCCCTGGGCATCTCAGGAGGCATGAGTGTTGTGCCCCAGCTGCCTCTGCAGGTCCTGGAGTGCTGTGCCAGGCAGCTGCCTCTGCCTTTCTGACTGCTGCTGCTCTGCCCACTGCATTCTGTGGGGTGTCCTGTGGGATTTGCCTACCCCCCTTCCCCAACGTTCCTTCCTTTTCTTCAAAGCTCACAGAAGCATTCTCCATAGACCTGCCCTATCTTTGAACTAACCCAGGGAGCTTGCAACACTGTGCACAAGGATGGAGCCCTGTCCAGTGCCCAGGGCCAGATTTTCCTTTTTGCTCAGTCATTTTTGTGTTTCCTGGTTGTCCCTGTGTTATAGAAGTAATTTTTGCATCCCACCTCTGTTGGGGGTACAACAGGATGACCCCGAATTCCTATGAGGCTCTGTGGGTGAGTGCAAACTGGGCTGAAGCAGCCAGAGCTACTTTTTTGGTTTTCTAGTTCTTCACAGGATCAGGAGACACTCTAGACGCAGGCAGATATAGAAAAAACCATGGTGATAGGATCTCATTAACAGGCCAGAACAAACTCTCCAAAAAATGGGAGAAGTGGCCCTTTTAGATCCCAGATCCAGACCCCAGTTCTGTAAGGGGCTGAGGAGTGGCAGGATGTTGAACCTACCAGTGGATTAAAGAGCTTTATGTGCTTGAAAGAATGAAACAGCGTAAGGCCTGGCCTTATATTTCAAGGTCAACTGTAGACCTCAGAATCCTGATAGGGAAACTCTTCCTTCCCATAGCCTTGTGGAATGGACAGGAAATCCAGGGGTGCCCAGGAGTCTGTTCACCCTGCCGTTAGTAATTTATAGCCCTGTGGAGTAAGCAGAGAGTAGGGGTGCAGCAGGGAGTGTTCAGGTGACAGTGCAGGTGTAGATATCAGTTCAGGAGTCCCTACTATTATGTTACTCACCTGACACATTTTGCATGCATACTATATTCTAGGCTCTGAGTCAGAAGTCATAGATACATGGAGGCAGATCTTGCCCTGGAAGGAATGGACCTGTGGGGAGAATTGCACAGTGTCAGGTAGTCATAGAAACAAGCACACAATTACAAAGTTCAAGACCTCAATCCTTAAGAGGTATGATACTCATGATTGGGTGATTGGCGGGGTGGGGGGGCAACTCAAATGTTTTTCTGGTGCAAGATTAACTTATACAGAAAGACTAGTATGTGCAAAGGGCCTGGGGTAGGAGGATCATGACAACTTCAAGGCACTAAGAGGTCAGTAAGGCCAGCTGGGAGAAACTGCATGGTCCTGAGGTGGTATCCCCAAGAGGAATCCATTTTAAAGAACAGGTGCGTTGAAACATTGACTTTTCTGAGGTGTGTTTGTGTACAGATGCATGTGTGTTTGGTCAAAGGGAACCAGACAACCTGTGGTACCCCATAAATAGCATTCTGTTGTGGATCCAATTCAGAGTCTCAAAGACTTTGTTGGTAGAGCCATGAATGGGTTATGGAGATGTGCTGGACCTACACTGTGGAGGAGCCTCTGAAAGTTTCTGTGCTGCACATTTCTTATGGCCATACCTAGAAAAATGGACATTTGACCGGGTCACGGGCAGCCTGGGGAAGGGCTGGGAAGAGGGAGGGTTTCACCCCAAAGGATGGACATTTCTGGCATTCCCAAAGGGCTAATTGCTCCTGATTGGGAACCCTGTGATTAAAAGAAAAAGTAGTGAAGGGGGTCCCTTCAGTCCTTTTAAGTGACATAAAATGAGCACCTACACCTGCCAGGCACTGTCCCCTAGTTGCATGATGGCATCCTATGAGAGCATATTCCTTGCCAATGACACTAGAGAGAGGCAGAGACCCAGAGGCCCAGGTCTCTGACTTTGGACAATCAGTGTCCATTAGAACCAACCATGCTCCATGAGGCCCTCATAGGACCTATCCTCCTCATCCTCTCTGTTAGTTGGACTCTGATGGCTGAGTCTTCCTTTCTGCCCATGTCCTGCTTCCATCCTAAGCTCCTGAGGGCTAAACCCAGACATTCTGCATTTGCAGCCCTAGGCTTCTCCTCTGGTCCTGAAAGCTTCCTGATCCTGAGGCTGGGGGTGACACAAGGGGTGGTTCTTTCACTTGGCCTGGGTCTGGGTGCATGGCTAGGCATTTTCAGGGCACACACATCTCTACACAGCTCCTGCTGTGTGTGGAAACTGGCAGTGGATGGGAACACCTGGGCAATGGGATTGCCTGGACTGTGGGGATTGTGGGGTTATAGGTGAGGGTGTTTGGAGCCTGTTGGTGTATGAGGTGTGAAGGTTTGGAGATCTGGGGAAATGGGACCGGGTGGTATAGAGGTAGGAAGCCTGGGAGTATAGGGTCTTGGAGGTGTGGGGTTGAAGGAAGTATGGGTTCTTGAAATGTCAGACCTGTGTCGTCAGGACTTTGGTGTCAAGAAAACCTGATTTCCTGCCCCTCTGAGCACCTTCAGATTAGCTCAGCCCCCCTCACTCTTTTAATATTGAAAAGCTTTGACACATCTAAATTGAATCCAGATCCCAAAGAGCCTAGAGACCATAGGACATGCCCATTTGTTGGCACCAATGTGGCCAGCCCCTCTCCTGGCCCTAGCCTGAGAGGCCCTCTAGCCAGCACTCTTGGGTTTCAACAGTGGTAGTGGCCCCAAGCCCCATGGACCCTGGGAGGAACACTGGACCCCACTGGGGCAGCCAGTGCTGTGGCCTCTGGAGCCCCTAGTCCAGGAGTCCGCCCTGGTTTCCCTGCAGGTCAGTCTGGGCAGGCACTGGGCTTCTTCCTTTGTATCTGGAGCCAGTATCATAAATGGACCAATCAGGTTCAAGTTCAAACCTTGAGTTAATTGTGTGGTTCTTATGGCTGACAAGCCCCATCTATCTTCTCTGAGCACTTCAGTCCTACTGTGAGGAGAGTCCTGGAGAGGTGAGCCATTTATCATGCTGAACCCAGAGGATACCACTCAGATCCCGAACATTTAAAGAATCAGTTCCTGGGGTTCAGTCCAATGCAATGCCTTCCAAAGGGCAGGCCCCCTCATTTGCTGGGTTCTCCACCCCTGCTACATCTGGGCTTCATGCATGTAGGTGCAGCCACTGAGGGTTACCCTCCAAATCTGAACTGGCAGGGATGTCATGAATTCAAGCAAATCAGGGATCCACAACCCACATTTGGGTAGATATAGGGGTAGGGATGGGAGACACCCCTTTTGTTTTCATTCCTTTTTTATAGAGACTAGGTCTCGCTATGTTGCCTGGGGTAGCTCCGAACCCACAAACTCTAGTGATGCCTAGCCTCAGTTTCCCAGATAGCTGGGATTGCATGTGCGTACCATCACACCCAGCTATTTTTTTTTGAGACTAGATCTTGCTATGTTGCCCAGGGTAGCCCTGAACCCACGAACTCAAGTGATCCCTAGCTTCAGCCTCCCAGATAGCTGGGATTACAGATGTGTACTACAGCACCTGGCTTGTCATTATTCTGTGGGCTGCCATGCCGTTTTGGCTGTTTCCAGTCTTGGGTGAAGTGCAGAAACCTACAGGCTGCATGCTTTTAGAGCAAATTGTTGTCTATGATGCTGCATTGGGGCATGCGTAGCCTTGCTTCCTCCTCCTGTTCTTTCCTGCATATCCTCATGGCCAGTTCCCTTGGGGCCTGCCTGAGTGGCTCAGATCTTACATTGTTAGCAACACCAAATCCCATTCACTCTGCTGCCTGTTCCTGGTCACTGTTTCCCTTTTTTGGTGAGCTTTGTCTGGTCTGCATCTTCCAGGACTTGTTTTTTTCACAGTGCTCCTTCCTGCACTAGAAAGTATACCAGGAGGGTAGGGTCTAGCTCAAAAGGAACCCTGCATGCTCTATGCAGAGCCTGTGGGACTGCAATGTGCTTATGTGACTAGAAGCTGCAGGAGCCTGGCTCACCTGATCCCACAGGCACGTAGACCATTTACTTCAGCCAACTCACCATTCAAGTCCTGATCTCCCTCTTTCCCTTATCCTGGGAGTGAGGCAAGCAGATGCAGGCACATGGAGATCTGGGAGCTTTGCTCCAGGCATTGAATGAATGGTATGGATCAGTCACCCTCCTCCTCCCCCAGGGCACTCTGCATAGAGCACAGGGCAAGGGGGTTTTCAGCTTGGCTTGAGGCAAATGATGCAAATTCATTGTGCTTCAGACCCCCTATCTTCTCAGTGGGCTATTAGGAGCAGTGTTAACCTCCTGAGGGTACTGAGTAGTTCAAGAAGAAAACACCTAGAAAGTCTTAGGATTTTCTGGTCTGGAGGAGGGTTCAGTAGCAGTTACTTGTTGCACTGGTAAGAGCAGAAATGTTCTTGTTGCAGGATTCAGCAAACAGCATGGAGGAAGGATTGATATCTGAGGGATACATCCTTAGAAGGATCTCCAAACACTGCCTGTTCAGTGCCAGAGGGCAGCATGCATCTGTGTAGGGTAAGCGAGTTTAGTCAAGTTTTTTCCTCCATTAGCCTGTACCGGCACCTGGGGTATCATATCTTTCCTATGATTGTGCAGCCCAGTGACTGTGTGCATGTGTAAGTGGGCACATCTGGGCCTAGGAGAGAGGGGATAAAGGGGAATAGAGAAAACAAGTGCAGGAGGACATGGTATGAGAAAGAGCAAACATGGGATTAGAGAACATGAGAGGATGCCAGAGAGAGAAAGAGAGCAAGAGAAAGTGAGAGAGGGAGAGCAAGAGAGAGAGAGCGAGAGCGAGAGAGAGCAAGAGGGTGAGAGAGACCTTGAGGGAGAGCGAGGGAGAGAGAGAGTGAGGGGGAGAGAGAGAGAGAGAGATAGAGATAGATAGATAGATAGATAGATAGATAGAGAGAGAGAGAGAGAGAGAGAGAGAGAGAGAGAGAGTGAGTGAGCCCAGAGAAAGAGCATGAAGTTTCCTGGGGGCCTGTGGAGCTCGCATGCCTGATTCCCCAGGCCTTGGCCCTGATCTGTCTTGCCTTGTGTGTCTGTGTAATTGCTAAAACCAATAAAGAAGCTACGTAGATTGGTGCACTGCATACCCGATGCTTACAATTGGAGACGAGGTTTGGTTACTGTGCACTCTGGGTCTCCGGTTATTTCGCTTTTCACTTTGGAGCTTCCATAGCCCTTTCCCTGTCACTTGCTAGCTTTGCACAAGCCCAGAAGCTCCTCAGTTCATTCTGCAGCAGCCTCTTCTCCAAAACGCATTTCACAGCATAGAGGGACTCATTCTGCCCTCCCCTCCCCTTCCCCTCCCTTCCATTAATAATCACTTCCTCCGCCTCCCAGTAAGCTCATCTGCTGCTGAAGTAATCATGGTAGTGTGACACTCAGGGGCTGTCCCTTTCCTCCAAGCACCTGGCCATGTTGTAAGGAGGGCAGTGGGTGGCAGCTGCCCTACATCCCTAATGCTGCCTGCTGGATGGCCCACACTGGGATCCTACACTGCTGCGATCATGTCGAAGCAATGCTGCAGCGAAAGAAAGGTGTAGAAATGGTAGCAGCCAATGTCACTCAAGTTGGAATATCTTTCATGTGCCCTCTGACCCCAGCACACTCAGGCCTTACTCCGGTAGCTTTCTGGCTGCCTCTACGCCAGCTGTCACTTCCCATCTCAACTACAGGGTGTCCTCCCCAAGGTTTTCTCAAGGGCAGGGCTCCTTTATCTCCCCTGGGAGCCAGCTTATAAGCACCAGCAGCTGGATCTTTTTTTAGTGATGAGCTAGCAGCCTGTATTTGTACTGAATGTTCTGAGGGACCTGGCCTGGGCTGGGTGCACAGTGGGGACCACGTAAGGGAAAGTGAATTGCTTCACAGCTCTGAGCTTTGCCGGCATTCCATTTGGCTGCCTGGAATATTTTCTCTCAGAGCAGCTGCTGGCTGCCTTGGGCCCTGTCTTTGCATTCTCCTGAAACTTCTGTGTCTGCTGGCCTGCTTTTCTTGAGCCCCTCCTGGCTCAGGAAGAAGAAAGCACCCCAGGCTCCCTGGATCTCTGCCCCTCCATCCACCATAGACTGCAAAACTTTCACCCTATTCTAGTCTCCCCCCAACCCCAATAAATCTGAGTAGGCCAAGAATGCTTAGTCTTCTTGCCTTCTGGGCGGGGGTGCCATTTGGGACTCACAATTGATAAACCCTCCAGTCTACTCTCCTTGTGTCCAGGAACCCACTAACTGGCTTTTGCAGGTAGGCAGCCAGGGCCCTGCCTTCGATCCCTGCAGCCTGTGGCTAATGAGGAACATGGGACTTTCACTTCTCCCTGAGAAAGTGGGGGCAGCAGGCAAGGAGCTCACAGGCAGAGGCAACAAGCTCAGCCCCAGCCTGTAGCAAGTCCACCACTCTCCTTCCATGACCCTTTATGCCCCTTTAAGCAAGAGGCTTCATGCTGGTGCAAGAGTTTTTAGATGAAGGGTGGGGGGTCTTGGGGGTTCTGGGAAGGGTGCAGTGGTGGTTTAGCCCCCTGAGACGCCTGGCTGGGGACAGCCTCATAGACTCATTCCTTGGTGACTGCACATTGTCACCGCTCTGGGCCCCTGGGAGGGGCCCTGGAAATGATAGTCAGCTGTCTTCCTAGAAGGCACAGAGTCTGCTGTCCTGGTGGGGGTGTGGCTTCTCTTTCTGCTCTTGGTCTTCTCTGCACCCCAGCTGCTCTCTGCAGGGCAAACTTGCAGAAAAGTGATTTCGGGCGGGTTGCTTGACCAGAAGGAAAATGCAGGAAACATGGTTTGAACCCAACTTTAGCCCCAGGAGGAAGCTTCTGGAAGAGTGGCAATGTTCACCACACGTCCAGACCCTTTCCTGGGAAATGGCCCCCAGATGACCCAAGGGTGGGGCTGCAGCCGACTTTTCTGGGTGGTCCCATCATACCTGCTGCACAGAACAGGAGAAGGAGGGGGGCTGCCTGACCATTCCCCAGCACCAAGGCAGCACAGGGACTTCCTGGCCCAGGCAACCAGCTGGCCCTGTTGTTGGAACAATTCCTAAAAGGAAACTGGGGCCCATCAGTGAGGTCTGTGCCGCCTTGTGGAGGTGCATCTGGAAGAAACTGTAAACAAGTCTTTATCCAAGGTCCTCCAGTTGAACTTACAGCTATCAGGCGAAGGGCCCTCACTCTTGGGTGGGCATCAGATAGCCAGGCCTCTGTGCACTTTCAGGGGTTTCCTGACACTTACTACGACTCCCAGTGGCCCTTGCAAAAGTTCAGCGGAGCAGGGAGAAGAATGTGAGAGAGAAGTGGCAGAGCCCGTGGCTTTTTAAGACCCCAGAAAGGCTCCCTGAAGTTTTACTACCAGAGCAGAGTCCACTGACTGGGGTGGGCAGGGCTGGTTCCTGGCCGCCACATTCTTTGAATCCCAGCCTCATTGTTTCATAGTCCCTGGTGGCCTGTGGTCTGAGAGTAATTTGCAGCATAATTTCCCCACCCCCTGCAGGCAGTGTCCTCTGCAGGGCAGTACCAGATCTGCAAGAGCAAAGGGCTGGACGAAGCTGGACGGCCTGGGCCCCCAGTGCTGTCTACTTGGCCACTGAAATTCATCCTTGCCTCCTACTCGCCTGGGCCCCCCTCTTCTCAGCTGCTGATAAAAGTTTCGAAGATTAATCTTTCCCCTCCCCTTAAAGGCACACAGCATTTTTTTTTTTTTTTTGGTCATTTAAAATGTGCTTGTATTTTCTTGCATTCACTTAAAAAAATTTTTTTTTTGTGGAAGAAAGCAAGTTACATACAGATAGGTATACATATTGCAATAGCATAATTACAAAATTATAACCATGCAAAACTAATATATTATTTACTGATGTATGATTTAAAAGTTTCAAATACCACAGGAATGACAAACATCAAATCCAGTGTACTGATTATTATTTCTGGGAATGTATAATGAGGAATAGGATAGAAGAGATATCCACAGAGAATGTCAACTATCTCTGTGATGGCTGTTTTTTTTTTTTAGATTTAATTTAAAATTTAAAAATTTTGCATATATATGTGTGCTTATATTTATATTACATTATTGTGTAACCCAGGGCTCTCCCACCTCCTTAACACTTGTTAACCATCCTACTCTTTTGTGCCCTTTGCCCCCCCCCCACCTTCTTCCCTCTCCTCTCTTGCTCCATTCTTCAGTCCCATTGGTTGTTTCTAATTTTTCTTACTCGTTTGTTTTTCCCTATATCCACCATATAAGTGAGACCATCCTACATTTCTCTTTTTCTTTTTGGCTTATTTCTGCTAATATGAGTCCTTCTAGTTTCATCCATGTTGCTGCAAATGACATATATTCCTCCTTGATTGATGAGTAGTATTCCATCGTGTATATATACCACCTTTTTTTTCAGCCAATAATCAGTTTTGGGGCATTTGGGTTGTTTCCATATCTTGGTAATTGTAAACAATGCTGCAGTAAACATGCGCATACAGGTGTACCTTTTTTTTTTGGTCATGGACCCACAGGCTCATGTTGCCCGGGGTACCGCAGACTCAAGCAACCCTCAGCCTCAGCTTCCCATGTAGCTGGGATTACAGGTGCACGCTGCCACACCCAGCTATTTTTTTGGACTAGGTCTTACTTTGTGGCCCTGGCGGGACTCGAACCTGGTCCCTGGTCCCGGCTGTGGTTTCTGAGGCTGCCACCTACAAGCATGCACCACCGTGCCTGGCCAGGTGTCCTTTTTAATTAGTTTTTTCATGTCCTCTGGGTAGATTCCCAGTAGTGGGATTGCTGGGTCGAATGGTAATTCCACTTTGTTTTATGATCCTCCACACAGTCTTCCATAGTGTCTGGGCCAGTTTGCACTCCCACCAGCAGTGTAAAAGAGTTCCTTTTTCTCCACTTCCACACCAACACTTGTTTTCCGTTTTATTTATATGGGCCATTCTTACTGGTGTAAAATGGTATCTCAGTGTGGTTTAAATTTGCATTTCCCTGGTTATTAGTGATATGGAACATTCTTTCATATGTAAAGGCATCCAGCATTTAGCCTCAGGTCTTTGGATCCAGAGCCAAAGGTGTGTGTGGGCTTGGGGGAGGGAAGAGAACTGAGTGGGGGCTGCATCTTATCAGTGTTGATAATGAGGACATTACTCCCCTTTATCTCATCTTGTTACTCCTTGGCCCCAATGGAGCCTCCCCGTGCCTTCTGCTTAGTTGGGCTAATATCTTGTGCTTGGAGGACAGCACATGAAACAATGCCTCTCCTTGACTGGAGAACTTTCTAGCAGAATGCTGAGGTTCGGGTTCTGGAGTGAAATGGCCTTTGACCCAGTCTGATTCTCTCCACCTTCTGGCTGGGTGGTTTAGTCAGGTGATGGTAGAGATTTCAGAGTCATGCTTTTCTTATTTTAGGTTCCTGGGAGCTTCCGGAGCTAAGACGTGCACATACAGTCTCGGGGAGAATGTATTTTCAGATGGTGGTCACCCCAACATCATCCTCTTCCTGAAACTTCTTTCATGTGACTTTGATCTTTTTTTCCTGAGAGGCAGGGGTCCTTGTTCTCAATTTGGAATCTGCCTCCTCCAGGAGGCCATAGCAGAGGCTAAGCTTCAAAGGTCTATGTAATGGTCACAGACTCAGGGTGGGGACATGCTGTGAGGGTGCTCAAGCCACTTTGAAGAGTAGCCAGCAGTCAGCACTAATTTCAAACTAGGGGTGCAGCTCTGGCCTTCTCCATCATTTCATTGACCCTCACTGGACTTTAGCAGAACTGACAAGGTTCTGGATTCTGGTCCAAGAGACCATGAGATGCAACAAATGATTGCTGTTATTTTTATTTAAAAAATTTAAAATTTAAAAAAATTTTGATTTTCTTTTTACATAGATAAATGGTTGCTGGGAAACCTCCCCCCACCCCAAACCCCTGATGGCCCATTTCACTCAGACTCCTCTTTTTATTTGTTGATTAATGTTCAGTCCATTGGTCTCTCTTCCTTTTCTGTGGTTGTGTCTAATTGACAGGTGAGGAACTGTGTTCCTGGTGCACAGCCTTCTGTGCGTGAAGGACTGTAGTCTTAGTTTTGCATTGGGCAGCTTGTCCATGCTTGTTTGAGGCTTAACAATGTCTTCTCATTGCTGGCTGCTCATTCCAGTCCATTCTCCCTGCATATTCGTTGCCTCTTCACCCCATAGCTGTGCCTTCTGGCTTGGAGGTCCTTGCTCCCAGTCATTTTCTGTAATGAGGTTTCTCAGAGAGAGTAGGCATCCACGGATGGCCTTTGTGGATCATCTCCACTCTCTCCATTTGGAGATTTGTTGTAGAACCATTTCCCCAACTCTGTGGACCTCCTCTCCCATGGTAGGAGGAGGGGCTCCTGTTTTCATGAGTGACATATCCTGAAATGGGGTCTTGGTTCATCCATTCCTGATGAGGGTGTAGATGTAGATATATTTCTGTGATAGGCCTTCACCAGTCCATTATGTTCTGTGTTTCTCGATGATCCTTCTCCTGCATCCTGCCCAGTTGTTTTGGCAGGATCCTTATCTGGTCCCTCATGCATTGTGTCGCTGTTTGCAATGTTTGTGTTTTTCTTATTCCTCCTGAGGACTAAGTGGAGTGAGAGTGAAATGATGGCTTGACCATCATTTCCACCCGCCCCCCCCTGAATTCCCGGACTCGGACTCGGAGTGGATCTTCTGGTCCGAGTCATCTGGGCCAACCCCCTAGGCTCTCTTACCAGCCAGCTTGATGGCAGAGGGTGCTTATTGGGTGCAAATTAGGTGCAACTGCCAGCCAAAGGCTGGTTGGCCACTGTGGGCACTTGCCGATCAGGGCACATGCAACTCCCACTGATTGCTATTGTTTTTAGACACTAGGTTTTGAGTTTTGTTGCTTTACAAGTTCATGGTGATTGAGAGGAGACCATTGTAGCGCCGTGAGTTCTCAGGCTGCAAGCAGAGACTCCCTAGCTCAATGAAGATGCTTCTTAAAAGATCCAGACCAGATGCTTATGCTTCATGTTCATAATCAAGTGTGACCTTTAATAGAGCGCTACTAAAATACCATTAGAAGGCAATGTCCACAGATGCACAGATCAGCTAACTTAGGGCCCAACATGCCTTGCAACTTCTTAGGAAATGATGCTGTTTCCTAAACTGAGGCCGGTCAATCCAGAGGTCAATCAGGGGGTCCTTGGCTTCAGATTAGGTCAGGGCTGTAGGTGTGGCTGTGAATGCTCTCTCCAGTCTGTCCCTCCTCTGTGGGTTTGCAATCATTCCCATTATTTGTGGTAATAAAACTTTGATTGCTTTTGTTTGAGGTCAACAGAAGTAGCTCTTATGCCTGCAGACCATTTAGGGACTGGATTCCAAAAGTTTTGGATGTGCTGTCTTGTCCGATAAAATTGGAAGTCAGACTCTGCTGGCTTCTGGCATAATCCTCCTCAGTGTCGCCCTGACACCTCATGAATGTTCAGATCATGTTCTTCGCTTCTAATTGCTCCATACGTCCAGGTGTTGGTGTGCAAGCTTCTGCCAGGCAGGGGCAGACTAACGGGGTGCTATCTTCTTTCACCTAACCCTCAGCTTCTCTGGCACTGCAACCTGGTTCTGCAGCACCTCTGGTGCAGTGAGGCTTTACAGTTAGGACAATGGCGAATGAAGACCCTGTAAATAATCCCTGTCCTTCAGGGGACTGTGTCTTTGGGAAATCATGTTATTTGGGATTGCCAACAAAAATTAAGGCCTAAGACCAAGGCCACAATGGGCTCCTATATGAATGTTCAACTTGCATGTCTGAAATGCGGTCAAACATGCTAGTACTGTGTGTGTGTGTGTGTGTGTTTGCATGGTCATCCACAAAGGCACAAAGGTTTCCCTTCCCCTTCTATAAAACATAACTTCAAGGTGCTCCCCTCTGGGCCTCTCCAGCATTTAGAAGCAGATCACATGAGCACTGCCAAGGTCAATACCATCACATCAGAGGTAGCACCACAGACCACCTTCAAGACATGCAAAATTCCAAACAGTGCTTGAAATCTGTTTTAAAAGGCTGGTATATTTACAGTTGAAGTATACCAGTTAGATTTCCAACAGTTTTGAAATGATTTTATCATGGATCTTCATGTTAGAGGGGAAATTTTAAGTGCCAGGGAAAGGACAACTCTTTCCATGTGCAACTACATTGCGCTTAATTATAGGCCTGGCAACCCACCCTGATCAGCATACTTGTACCTGTCTGCACTTACACAGATTTTCCTGGAATATGTGGCTAGAAATTCCAACTTTTCTTAAGTGGATTAGGAGGCATTTTGAAAAGTTGGGTTGAAATCCCCTATAGATGGAATCCAAACATTTGTATGTGGCTTTGTTTTGAGTTGCGAGAATGCTCTCAGGCCCATCCTTCCATTTCTTCGGTGTCTTTTGAAGGTTTTCTTGCACAAACCCCAGGTTTCAATGTCTGCCTCTGGGAAGAGCAGGGTAGGAGACCAGCCACAGTGAGTTTTATCTTAATGAACGTCCAGGCAATTTGGATTTAATGTGACTCACAGGAGAAAAGGTTTTCTTCAGAATCCTTTGACAGGCAGTGGGGTGGTGGATTCCAAGTTTATGATCCTGTTTGCTAAGGCCTGTGGGAGACAGATTCCTTTCAGAGCTGTGGCTGCTTTAATGAGGATGATTGGGCTGTGGAGTAATGCTTTGCTCTTTCCAGCAGACAGACTTGTTTTTCTCCAGCTTTGAGAGGCAGCAGGAATAGCAATGATGTTGGGGAGGTTGCATTGCCCCAACTCCCCCAGTTTCCCAGGATTCGGGAATCATAAAACTTTGGTTAAACCAAATCAGAAGGCAAATCATCTAACCTAGGCCATGATGACCAGGGACAGAGGCAGAGACATCCTGGGATGGTTGGGGGCTGTCATATGGATTGTAAAGTCAGGGATCCCAAATTCTTTGACATTCTTCCCAGTGGAGGAGACAGGGTCTCTGACCCTCTTGTTCATTTCTTTCTTTCATTTTTTTTTTTTGAGACTATTTTTGCCTGTGGAACCACAGGCTCACATTGCCTGGGGTACCACAGACTCAAGCAATCTCCAGCCTCAGCTTCCCAGGTAACTGGGATTACAGGTGCATGCCACCATGCCTAGCTATATTATTTTGGAACTAGGTCTCACTACGTGTCCCAGGCAGGACTCGAACCGTGATTCCTTGCCCCATCCGCAGCTTCCTAGGCTGCTGCTTACAGGCATGCTCCACCATGCCCGGCCCCCCTCTTGCTCATTTCTTGTGAGTTTGGAACCATTCAACCGGTAGTCTAGCACAGGAGAAGAGGCACAGTTAAGATTGGAGCCCTGGTACTCCACTTGGCCCTTTGGGACCTAGTCCCAGGTTCCCCTTCCCAGTCTGGTCACATGCTTTGAGGACGCCCAAGCCATGTAGAATAGCCACATATAAGCTACTCCAATGTCATCGCTCCTATGGTTCCCAGCCATGCAGTCATCAAATCCCAGCCTCCAGCCTCAGGACATGACCACCAGCTGTCCAGGTGACCTCAAGTGGAGGCGCAGACACGGGGGTATGGCCAGTGTCCCTGCTGTGCCCTGCCTTGGCTGGCCACCCTCTCCTTGCATGAAACCTTATCCTACTGGGAGAACTGAGTGCTGTTTGCCAGGAGAGCAGGGGACTGAGGAGAGTTTTCAGTTAAGGGACTTGTGCAGGAAGCAAAGGAGCCACCCTTGCAAGGGCCAGCTGACATCCTCGGGCTAACCATCTCTGTCTCCACATTTGCTTGTTTGTGTGTGTTTATAGGAAGTGCAATCTGTTTGTGTATCTCCCGTCTTCTGTTGGGGAGATGGCCCTAGATTCATGAGGCCTTAAACTGAAGTCCTTTTTTGTGGTGTTCTTATGATTCCAACGATATGGAATGAAAAAGCAAAACTAGGGAAAGAGTTTCAGGGATTTCAGCAAAAAGATTGGGGTTTGCCAGAAATTAGTTGGGGACTGCAAAGGGTGGGGGGATGAATAGGCAGAACCCAGGGAAGTTTCAGGACCATGAAACTACTCACTAATAGTGTTGGGTAAATTTTGTCCTAACCATATTTGTCCTAACTATAGAGCAAACAGCAACAAGAACTGACACTGTGGTTAGCAGGGACTTTGGGGTGATGATGATGTGTCAGTATAGTCTCATTGATTGTGATTACACTACCCTGGGTAGTGAATGATAATGATGGAGAGGTTGTGCATGTGTGGAGACAAGGGATACAAGGCAAACCTCTGTATTTTCCTGCAATTTTGTTATGAATATAAAACTGCTCTAAAAAAAATCAAACATCAATATGAAAGCAGATGCACAGCCAGACATGGTGGCATGTGCCTGTAATACCAGCTGCCTGGGAGGCTGAGGATAGGGATCATTTGAGTGCCAGTTTTTTTAAGACAACCTGGGCAATATAGCAAGACCCAGTCTCTTAAAACAGGTAAATACACAGCTGGAGGCTTGTGCAGACTGAGGGTGTTCTTTCTCTCAGAAGATAGCAGAGGCCTCCTCACCAGAGACTCTCCAAGACTCAAGCCTGAAATAGCAACGGTGGCTCCAGGAGTGTCAGTTAAGTCCTGAGCAGCCACAGGCCAGGGCAAGGTCAAGTTCCTGGGCACAAGAGCAGGATGCACTGCTGCCTGGGTAGAAATGGGACTGGGAGCCCCGATCCTGCTGGTTAGGTTTCCCAAGAAGGAGTGCCATGGTTTTGTTGCTGGTCCTCCTAGTCCCAGGGCTCAGCCCCTCAGGTTGCCCTTGGCTGGTGCAGACACTCATTCCGAGCTGCTTCAGGGAGTGGCCCGAGATTGGGGAGAGGAGGAAGACCAGGATTTGTTCTGTGAGCCCAGGCCAGACTGTCCACTTGTGGCAAATGGAGCCTCAATTGAGGTTCCTCTTAAAGCCTTTTGACCCCTGAGATTGTTACTTCCTCCAGGATGATTTGGGTCATGCGTCCCTTTTTCCACGAGGGTGGGAGCCACCCAGTTTGGGAGCAGTGGGTGGGGGGTGAGTGCTCCTTTGTCACTTGCTTCTGAGCCCAGTCTCTGGGGAGCTCTCTGGTTCAGGAGACAAGCAGCTTATGATTTTTGGTTCTCGGTTTCTGCAGGCCGGGAAGGTGAGCACAGGGATCTGCTGATAGGATAAATTCCTAGCTAATAAGTCACCCACACTCCCCATCATGGTGTCTGAAGGGTAGGGTACATATACTGCTAGGATATACTTTCTGGGTGAAAACTGAGATCAGTGGAAATGATTAGGGAGAGTAGTCAGATACAGCAGACATTTCCTCAGACTCTCAAGTGTGTGTGTATATATGTGTGTATGCTTGTGTTTGGGTAGGGAGCTCTGCAAGCAGAACCAGAGGCAAAAAGTTGAGGGCAGATGGTTTATTGGGGTGGTGATACAGAAAGTCCTGCTCAGGGCAGGGAACAGGAAAAAGAGAAGGAAGATCATGAAAGGAGCATCCAGTTGCAAAGCAAGCATTTGGGCAGCTGCGTGATACTGGAGAGTGTCAGAGGTGGTGCTTGGACTGTGACAAGGTCAGGCTGACTCTGGTGAGCAGTCCTGGGGACTGAGCACAGCATAGCTTTGTGCGCTGGTGTGTGTGGGCCAGCAGACCTTGTGAGGCACACACATTTTGACCCATGGCACATAATAGCGTTTGCAGTAAGGTTTCAGGAACATTCCTTTGAGAAGCTCTCTGCATCTCTGCCACTGACAATACACACAAGTCCTCTTCTGGAATCCAGCCTCTTTCTGGTGGTGATCCAGACCCACAGTGGGGTGACTGGATGAAAACTGTTAACAGTTCAGGGTGAGTTTGGGGTGTGGAGATGACTTCAGCTCTGGAAAAGGAACTTCTCCCTTCAGATACGCCCTTGTCCCCAGGCTGAGCCTTTCAGATCACCGCTGCTGCCGGCCTTAGGGACAGCTCTGAAGTCACTCTTGGGCCAGGAAGAGTTAACAAAGTGGTTTCCTGGCTTAGTCTGGTCCTATGACAGCGCAGTTGAAAGTGTTTTCCCATGCATGTGCTAGTCCTGAGGTTTCCCGGTCTCGTGACTGCACAGCCAGAAGTCAGAATCTTGTCACTTCCATCTTGAAAGACAGAAGCACTGGCCTCAGGTAGGGGGGCTGCCCCAGCCGTGTGACTTTGAGGAGCCCTGGCCTGCCACCCGTTGGTGAGTCCTGGCATCCTGCCTCCCACAGGCCACCATGTTGCTGCTGCCATTCTCCTTGGCAACCTCTGGGTTGCCATGGCTACAGGGAGGAGGGGGCTTGCCTGCTCAGTGTGCAGGAAGTGCCCAAGTCACACCAAGTTCCTGCTACTCTGCACATTTTACGCACAAACAAAACACTCAACATAAAGAAACTCTGGGCCCTGGTAATGATACTAGCTGGTGTGCTAGGGGAGATGGGCAACAGAGAGACAGAAACACCTTGGTACGGATGGGTGGGAAGCAGGGTGGGTAGACTAGAGAGAAAACAAGCATAGCACATGTGAAGCATTTTCTGGGCAGTGAGACTCACCATACAGCTCTTTCAGATTTTTTTCTAGACTAGAAAAACACATGATGATATGTGGGGGAGTTCTCAGAGCTCAAGGGACCAGCCACACACACCCTCATCCCATGCTGAGAATGTAGTCAGAAGTTCTGGATGCAGGCTGTTACCCATTACTGCAAGAGGAGTGCATGTTCTAGAGTAGTCTGGAGGCTGGGAAACAGCTCGAGGGGCAGCTGGCAGGTCCTGTTCAGGCACTAATTCCTAGCAGCCCTCAGTCATTGAGACAAGTGTACAGGCCTCAAGTGATTGTGGGATGGGGGCAGCATGACTCTAAATTGACAAGTGACTTCCCCTTTATTTGCTATGAGGGAGGCCCAGAGAGGGTGATCCACCTTAGAGAGGGCACACAGCAGTGACCGAGAGTCCAGGGCCTTGTGTCCTTGCCTGGGCATGTTCCTTTATCTTATCTCTTGGTTCTCATAAAACTCTTAAAGGGTGAATAAATCATTTGTTAAGAAATTGTAGAAATTCTTTGCACTGGATATCTTTTGATGTAGCAAACTCTACCATTAATGTGCTTTCTCTCTTACACTGGTCACAGTGCCATTGGGAAATGGGCTTGGAGCCCACTCTGCAAGAGCAGGGACAGATTTGCTGACTCACACCCAGCCAAGCAGCATCTGACAGGCTGAAAAGGTTTATGGATGCAGTGCTTGACCTTGGAAGGACTTTTTATCTGAATTATCAACCACAGTAATTGTAAAACCTGAGACCGACCAGCTCCTGGATGAGATTTTACAATCAACGCTGCTGAACTGGTCTCACAGTTCCTGGAACCCCCCATCAGTGCACGAGTTGGCTGGGTGTGCTAGGCTGCCACATGCCTGGTGGCTGCTGCATGGGGAGCTGCCTGGGTGGAGCAAAACAGGCCACCTCTGTATTCCAGTTCATGTGCTTCTTAGGCATAGCTGCTTTCCTTCTCCTGGCAGAATCCAGCTCTGTCTCCTGAGAGGTCTTACTTCTGTCACCAAAAAGGTGGTTTCATCTTCTTGTGGCTTCCCCGCCTCTTTTTATTTTACATGTGTGGTGACTTCTGCATAGTGTGGACACCAGGCTGAAAGCCTCTTCCTGTTCTGATAGCAGAAGAACACAAGACAGTGAGAGAGGGGCCCCTGTGCTTAGGGGACCTGTCTCAAGCATAGCAATGCTCTCCTGAGACTGGCAAAGCCAAGACACATTTATTTCCCAGGTGGTTGCCTCAGTTTACCAGAGGCAAGCTGCATTTGGAGCACTTTAATTTGGTGCTGGGTTTGCTTATTTAGAAACACAATGGAAGGTTCACTGTCATCTCTCTGGCCAAAACTGGCAGATAAGCCACATGTATTTTTCTTTATTTCCTTTGAGTCATCATAAGAAATGAGTGTAAAGAGGTTAAAAATTCAGAGGGACATGAACAAAACCAGGCTGAAATGGTCATGCAGTTTTGGAAAATGGATAGTGCATGGCTTTGCAGGGTAGTACCGCTAAATGCTGGTGCCAGCAAGTGTATATACATGCATATGCCTGTGTGTACATGCACGTGTATGTGTGTACATGTGTATGCATGTGTGTGATGACTAATGGGGTAATAAGGAAATGTATGGCTCCAGTCATCTGTATGACACCATAAAAACTGCCTATATCAATAAGCACAAGGATCCAGTGCTGAGCTCAGGAATCCAGTCAGCAATGCAGTATCCCTAGCTTCCACATCTGGAGCCTCTGCTTGGCAGAGTCAGAGTTTGAGCTCCACTTGCACTGTCACCAGAGCACCTTCACGGCCTAACGTGGCCATGGTGTCTCAGCCTGGTGGCTGTGTTTTCAGAGGAGAATTCCAGACAGTCAGGTGGAGGCCATTTACCTCTTATGGTCCAGGCAGGAGCTCACAGACTCACCCGGCATCATCTGTTGTTGAAGCAACTGTGGTGCTCCACTGACCTCACCTCTCACTTCAGAACAGACAGAGACCCAGGAGACTCTGAGTTTGAAGCACTGGAGTGAGGGCTCAGTTGCTGTGCCAGAGGCCGGAGGGTAACTCCACAGAGAGGCTGACTCAGGGGTCAGGCTCTGAGTTTGAAATTCCAGTCAGAGCTGTGATGAGAACTCAGGATCAAAATACGAGCATTAAGTAAGAGTCTGCTTTTTAAATAGTCAGATTCCCTTTCTCCACTCAGCTTCACTAATACGGCTACCAGAGTTATGACTGATAGGCAGATTATTGAAGGGATTCTGTGGTAGAACTGAGAAATTGTCATACAGGCCAGCAGGACTGACATTTGAAATAGCCATGAGATAGCTGGCACCCACCTGATCAGCCTCCAGAGGAAGAACCAGATGACAAGCTCACACACCACTCTGCACTTCCAACTGTCCATTAAGACCTCAAATGTGGGATAACCCATACCTGAGCACTTGAGGAACACCTCTATTGGGAATGACATTAGCAACAAGGACACAGCAGGAAGCAGGACTCAGAAAATAAAAGGAATGTGGAAAATAAAGATGATTCAACGACAATGACACAATAGATGTTTCAAATGACAATGTGATATTACAAATCACATGTAGAGAAGTGAAAGAACTCTTAGGAGTTAAAATTATATAGCAGAAATAAAAATAGTCCAACAGAAAATTGGAAGCAAGTTTAAGGAAATCAGGAAACAAACAAACAACAAAAAAAAAGACAAGGACATGTACAAAAGAAATGGAAAAGGTTAATCAAGGAGGTACAATGTTTCACAAATAAGAACCCAGGAAGGAGAAAGCAGAAGGGAGGAAATAACAGAGACATTTGCCAAAATGGAAGGACAGAAATTTCTGGACCAAGAGACTACCCAAGTTCATAGCTCAAGTGTTAAAAAAAGGACCTCAGTCAATACATTTAACAAGCATCTCTGGATGTCTGGGATAAGGAGAGATACTAAAACCCACCAGAGAGAGGGAAAAATAGGTCATGTCTGTAAGATTTTGAACATAACATTGTCTTCCCAACAGCAACTCTGGGAATTGACAACAGGGGAGTCTGCAAGAGAGGGAGGGCTGGACTTCATACCCAGCAAAACTGTCCATCAGTTGTAAAGCTCAAATGGTGGCTGCTGGGAAACTTGGTCAATTGCCTCTGAAAAAACTCCTATTTTTCTTAGGTTAGATTTATGTGGCAACTTTCAGAAAGTGTGGCCACTTTTGTATGGAATTTCTCCCAATGTTTATGCTGACCTTCCTGACATTCCAAGCCCCCAGATTGCTCCTAGCTCAGCTTTCTTTACAGGTAGAAATTTTGAAAACCCTTACATATCAGAGGTTCAAATCTGAGCCTACAGTAAGGGCTGATAAAAGCTACCTTTTCTTTAGAACTTCTTCTGAAAATGAAAGCCACATGTAGGCATACCTATGTTGGATCTGGCAGATAACCACAGAGGTTGTAGGCATCCAGTGGTGACTCATCATAATTTTTCTTTCTCAATCCCACACATTTTTCATATGTATATCATTTTCTTACTCACCTTACTCACTTTCCTCCCTTATTTTTTAGATGATGAAAGAATGCAATACAGAAAAAATATAATAAAAGAGAAGGTACCAGTTCATCCAGGTGTTACCAAGTATGGATTCCTCCAGATATTATAAGTACCTTTGAAATTACATGTGTGTAAATGTGATCGAGTTCATGTATGTATGCATATAGACATATGAAGAGTCACATATTCATACATTAGATTTAAAAAATACTGACTTTGGATCATAACACACATGTTCTACAACTTGGCATCTCATGATAAATCAGATATCTCTTGATGACAGTTGATTTTGTTTGTTTAATCATAGGGTTTAATTTAACTTAAACCTTAACTATATAACTTTAACAAAATGCCTTATTGCTGGCTATTTAAGTTTTTCAATTATTGTTGCTTATACAAACAATGCTATGATAAAAATAGATATATAATTTATGTTCCTACTATTGAAAAATATATGCCAGCAGGAATATGTCTGTTTTATAGACTCTTAAAAGTAGACATGCTAAAACTCAAAGGTATGTATTTTAAAATTGTTTATAGTTATTTTCAAATCACTCTCCAACAGGACTGTACTAATGTATACCTTTCCCAATGAAATTAAGAAAGTATATTTCCCTATGCCCTCTCCAGTATTGATATTAGCGAAATTTTAAAAGTGTTGCAGGTGGGTCAAAACTAGTATCTCAAAGTTGTTTTACATTTGAATACTAGTGGGATGAATTTTCTTTTTCACATCCTTATGGCTGATTTATTGATCTTTTCCCTAAGAATCATGAATTTCTTTCTATAATAATCTGGCAAATTGATACTAACTCTACAGCGGACAAATTTAAAGCCAAGAACCTAACACCATTGAACTTATTTCTTGCTGATTCCAAACCTTTCCATCTGGAAGCCAGGCCTATGAGATGTGGAGCCCCCAGGGAGGTTGCAACAGGGGAGGGGATGTGGGAGGCACGTGGGACTTTAGTAGCTTCAGCTGGAGCGAGAACCTGAAGCTTTCCTGTCAGAAGTCATATTGTGAGTCCTTCCCACCCCCATCTGGGAGATTGGGAATGGGGATACTAGAGAGGTGTGCCTGGTTTCCAAGAAGTATGTCTTTGCTTTACAGAGGTTTTACTGAGTAGGCTGCCATTTTCTTATTAATTTACACACATTTTTGATGTGCACATTAACCCTGGTCTTAAGGAAGTATGAAATATTTTCTCCCATGCCACTGTTTTGTTTCAAGCAACCTTAGTTGTCTTTCCACTCTAAGATGCTTTTTGGTTTTGTTTTTCTGTGTTGCAGACTTCCCCTGAGAGTCATCTCTGTGCCAGACTTATAAATACCTCCTTGCATCTTTTCTATTAAATTCTGTTTTTAAAGCATAGTTCATGTGCTTAATCCGACTGGCGTTCATTTTCACACGTGGTTGGTGAAAACACACTCTGCCAAAGCAGCTGACGGGAGGGCGCCTGGCAGCCCCATAGTCAAGTCTGGGAAGCCTCCCTGCCCCATCCTCCCCCCACCCCCCCACCCTCATGTTTGGCTGCATCCCTCCATTCACTCATTCTGCACAACTTTCTGGAACCCAGCAGTATCAGGAGCTGGCAGTTCATTCTCCCCAACTTCTGCTCCCACCATCCTCTCATGGCTCCTTTGCTCACACTTGGAGGGATCTCATGGGCTGTGACCCTCAGCCTCTGCCTTACCACTCCCCACCCAGGCTACACAGCACATGGCCCTCCTCAGGCTCACCTTTTGACCCCCATGCCTTTGCACTGACCTCACTTCTGCGGGTACCTCCTGCTTCTGTCATCTCATCTGGCCAGAATCTGCTGTTCCCCGAGGGTCTAATTCCATTCTGGTCCTTGAGGTATTCCTCAGACTGTTTGCTCGCCCTAGCTAACCTCAGTCTTCTTTCACAACTCAGAGCCCTCATGCCCCCATGCCCAACCCGGGTCCTGTCCCCTGTAACCTTGTTCATAGGTTGCGTGAACAGGCCCTAATCCTCCCATCCTTGGGTCAGTGCTAGAGCTTTTACAGGACAGGGCCTTGGTGAGAAGCTACCTTGAGCAGACATTTCTGGATGATAAGGAGCGCAGGTGCTCTGTCTGCTTGAGACAGGTAAGAAACTGGAAGTGAGTGAGGCAGCTTGCCAGGCCATGCCATCAGTGGAGTCTAGAGCCAGGCTGCAGACCTGCCCGCTGTCTCAGTCACCCTGTCCCAGCGGAGGTCAGCCTGCCCCAGCCAGGCCTTATCAGTTCAGCTGAAAGGGTTCAATAGGGAAGCTCCTGGCGGGATGCCCTGCCCTGGGGTGCAGCTCTGTTTGAAAAGAATACTTTTTGTTTTTCAAATTCCAAAGACTCATACAATCCTGAAAAACTGCTGGCACCCAGACCGCCTACCAGGATGGGGCTGCTGGTACCCAGACGGGGGACCAGGGCTTGGAAGTCTTTGATCTACCTACCTTCTGCTGGTCTGGCCTCCCCACCCCCCCATGCACACGCTCCTTTGGAGCATCTTCTAAGTTCCTGGAATGGAAATGACATAGGGGCATCCTGAGATTTTGATTTTTGATTTTGATTTGAAGGTGGAGTGACCCGGGTATGGCCCTTAGCATGCATTGCTAAGCATGCACCCTGACCTGGTTAGAGGCACTGGCTGGTGCAGGCAGGTCACCAGTTCTGGTCTTTGCACAGAGGAACCCTGAGGACCAGCTGCTTTTCACTTTGGGCCACAGGCCAGTGCCCTGGCAGAGACTCTGCTTCCCTCAGTGGGGCTTTTCCTGTAACATCTCTGCTTTTCAGTCTGTCTGGAAGTCTCACTCTACCCCTGACTTTCCCTAAGCCTGTGTGACCAAGTACCACCTGTAAGCCACTACCATTTCCTCCTTCTTGGTATCAGTGAGTAATTGTATCAGTGAGTAATTGTGGTGGTGTCAGCATGTGGCCTGGGAATTCTTCTCAGGTTTTTCTGAGAGATGCTATTCCACTGAACATTCTAGAGAATCCCTGTGCTGGGTCAGTTAGGAAACATCTCATCTGTCCTTTCTGTGGCCCCAATGTAAGTGCTGACCTTCTTTCCATGACAAGCACTGGGGCACTGTGGGGGCTCCAGCTCACTTCTCTTCTTTCCACAGAACGTGGAGGGGAGTGAAGGATGGCTGACACAGGTAAGCATGCCCCTAGGAGGAGAGGGCTCCTTTCTGTCTCTTGAGTTTTGCAGCTCTCTGGCTGTCCTGGCCCCTGTCTCAGCTCTCCAGGCTGTCCTGAGGTACTGCAGGCACAGTGCACCCTCTCTGCTGGCTCTTCCCCAGTGCCCTGGGGCAACTGGAATTGTGTATGTGTGTGTGTCCTTAGCCCTTTTTGTTGTCTGCTTCCCAAGGGGAGCTGACCCATATGGCACATTCAAGAAATAATTAACTTGGTCATGTTTTTATAATAAGAGAACACAACACAGATTTTGGGATCTGTTAGTAATAAAACAGCAAATGGTAAAAGGTAACTTGCATGACGGACCATTTTGGGAAGCGCCTGAGATCACCAGGGATCTTTTAGAGACTGATGATGGAGACAGGTGGTGACTCTGACTCACAAATGGCCTCAGGTGCCAGGGCTTTCTTCCACCTGCCTCTGGACCTGTGGCCTAGACTGGGATCAGTGGGTAGAGGCCTCTCAAGTTTTGTGGATTTGGAACTTGTTTTATCCTTAAGAAAATAACAGGGTTTTGTAACAGAAGAACGTGAGGGCAGGCTCTGTGCTGTGTGCGGAGCTCAGGCTGCCCCGTGTCATCACACCTGTGTCAGGTGACACACAGTCTCCTACCGGACCTTCACAGCCTCTTGTGTACAGGGCATGTGGCTGTCATTGCCTCTGGTTTTCAGGTGCAGACTCTGAATAGCAGTGTGAGGCTTCCTGTCCTCAACCCTGTGGTTGATCTATGGGCCTGAGGCCTCACCCGGCTGAAGCCATCTCCCTGAGAAACCCGTCGCTTGCAGATACTGGTGGACACAGATGGGGAGATTCTCGGAACCTGGGAACACTAGGAGGGCTGAGGTCAGGTGTCTGCTGATAGACCTTAAAAAAGAAGAGTCAAGAACTTTATGTCTCACATGCACTACTGGGGAGAACTACATACTTGCAGACACACTTTCAGCTGCCTCCCCAGAGCCAAGGAGGACCGATCTCAAGTGGCAGCCAGACCATTAGGGGACAGGCTGACTCAGATGTCCCCATTGGCACATACCTCTCCCTAGCAGCGAATGGATATGTCTGGACCAATGTGGTATCTGGAGCATAGGAGGAAGGAGACCCCACAGCCAGGGGGGTTAGTGAATGCCCTAATGAACAAGCAGCACTTCTGCAGAGGAAGCAGATGCAGAGGCACCTCCTTTTTGAAGAGCAAAGGGCCTTCTTGGAAGGACTTGGATGTACCGGTGGCCTTGCCTTAGAGCTCACCAGGCTCTGGTCTACCTGGAGAGTCACCTTTTCCTGCGAGTGTTTTGTGCCTCGCCAGCTGGCCGAGGAGTCAGGGTGATACTAACAAGCCTCCTGGTGTACCTATGTGTCCCTTTCCTTCAGGCCACAGTGTTTGTCCTTTGTTCCCATCTTAGCACGTGTGTCCCCACTGCTCTGTGTATCTGATGCACTAAGACCTGCTGTTTACCCTGGAGAACCTCCAACCCTGGCATCATGGCCCCATGGAGCTCCTCGTGGAACTGGGTCCAGCTTGTGGACATTTGGGGAAGGCTAGGTCTCATGTTACATGATTACCCAGACACTGGAAATACATTGTAGGCAACCTCAGGTGGTCAGTGAACCGGTTCACTGATCCCAGTGAACCAGGCTGGTCAGCATGGTGGGGTGGAGGCTGTGTGTCCACATAGGGTTCCCTAACTCTGATTACCTCCCATATATGTGTTGCTGCCACCTGAGGAGAAGAGCTCCTCCATGACTCCAGCTCAGGGCTGCTATTTTCTCCCAAGTACAGAAAGCATCCAAGT
>PVHY01012249.1:0-45149 GCA_004024945.1 Uropsilus gracilis | reverse complement strand
AGTCCTCAAGTTGGGAGATTAGAGCATTTCTTTGGGCTGTTTCAATTCTTGTTGTTTGGGCCTGTATTGCTATGAACTTTCCTCGTAGTACTGCTTTTGCTGCATCCCACACATTTTGGAACGTTGTGTCGTCATTGTCGTTTACTTCCATGTAGGTTTTAATTTCTTCTTTGATTTCCTCTTTTACCCAGTGATATTCTTAAGTCTCTACGGTTTTGCCTTTCATTTCTAATACTGATACCTATCCAGAGTCCTTATCCTTCATCTTGACACCTCTGCCCTCCTGCTAGTCCCTGGCTAGTATCTCACTCTGCGACCTAGTTCTGTGGCTGCATTGCTTGTCCTACTCAATCTCTTGAGCTCAGTCTTCATCCCCCCCCCCCACATCTGACTACTGGAGGAATGCCCTGAAGCTCGGGATAGGACCAACATGGACTCCTGGTCTTCCTTACCACCTACTCTCCCAGGTGCCTTCCTTGCCCAGCCCATTATTTCATCCTTCCATCTGCTCAAGCTCAAATCCCTGAACTCATCTTTAACTCCTTTCTTGCTAATGTCCTTTTCATTAGCAGAGCCTATGAGCTATCCCTCCAAATAGATGAAGAACTGCCATTGTTCCTACCTCCAATGCTCCATCCTGGTGCCAGAGGCCTCATCTCATACCTGGAGGCAGTAGCCTCTGGCCAGCTTTGCCCCTTAAAACCTTGTGTTTTTAACACAGCACCAGCATAAGTTTTTCCATCTGTGAGGCCTGCCACTCTTCCGCTCATCAGGTAAGACCTTGCGGTAGCCCAAGGTGCCTGAAGGAATGTGGTCTCTAGCCTGGTTACTTCTTTCCTTCAAGAAACATATTAAAATTTGAGGAAGAATTCCCTTTATTGTCCGTTTCTTCCCACTGGAATGTAAGGGTCTTGAAGGCAGGGACTTTGCTTTGTTCAGGCTGAATTCTCAGCAGCTGACATACTGCAATTGTTTTGAATAAATTTGCGAATGAGTAGGTGTTTCACAAAGTGAATCAAAAGATGAGCAAAGGATGAAATGAGCATGTGCATGCTTAGAAACCTAGAATTTATCCTCTTTGTTTGGGATTCTACAGAGAGGATGGCAGCGTTTATGGAAATACAGCACAAAAACACTTCCTCTCATTATCTCCCACAGACAAAAATAAATTCACATTTTACAAATCTCTTGGGAAATATCCACCAGTCTCAGCCTGGGCCACCTCCAGAGGCTGAAGTCAGCAGAACATGGGTCCTTTGCTGTGAAGAACCCTGTGGTGAGAAACAAGAGCAAGTCCCAAGAAAAGACTCAGTTCCAGTCACAATTTCAAGTTGCAGGGAGAAGGAGCAAGAGACAACGTCTCCACGTCTGTTCCCCACCCAATGGGGTACTTTCAGATAAGAGATTCAAGTAGCCATAGCTCCTTCCATCTTCCCAGACACAGACAGCTCTGGCTAAATTAGCTCTGTGTGATCAAAGGACTACTTTGAAGTTATAAACAGTGCTTCGCCTTTATCAATTAATTAAGTTTGTTGAAAACCAACCTCCTTTCGTTAACTAAAATTGTTAGAAATTAACTAGATGTCTTTGTCCTTTTGTGAAGAAAAAATAATTATGTATTCTCTCTGTGTGTACAACTTAACCTACGTGAACCAAGGCCTAAACTCCAAGTGCAGGGACCAGGCACACAGAGAAAGCTCGTATCTCTTGGGTTTCTGAGCCCACTCTTCAGTTTGATACTGAATAATTCTTTAATAGATTTTGCTTTCACTAAATGTTAGGAGTTGCTTGTGGAATAAAGAAGAAATTGAGATGGAAGAGATGGATAGCGATCTGTGAGGCTAGCCCACAGAACAGGGATCCTCGGAAGCATGTCCAGGTCCAACTTTAATGAAGCTGTGATGTTCCTCATATACCCCAGCCAGGAAATGTTACAATGATGTAATGAGGAAGTAGTAAAGTGTATGTGACATGCAGCAGGGAGGATGCGGGGATGCCCGATAACAGAATTTACCTTTGGGGTCAACAGCCATTACTAATAGGTCCTATGTCTCTTGGAACATTCCAAAGAGGTTAGGAAGCTGAGTTACAGGTGAGGAACATGCTGTTGCCCACCTTCTAGTGTGCCGAGGAGGCTAGAGAGATAGGAGGTGTTCCTCTTATCTGAAGCTCCATCTCTCTACCTGCTTCCACGTTCCACAGCTAAACTTTAAATTTTCTCCACAACCTGGCACGGTGGTGCGTGCCTGTTAGTGACAGCTTATGAAGTCACAGCAGGGTCTGGGGGTCGCGGTTTGAGTCCCACTCAGGGTAACATAGTGAGACTTAGTTCCAAAAAAATAGCTGGACATGGTGGTGCGTGCCTTAGCTACCTGGGAAGCTGAGGCTGGGAAGCCCTTGAGTCTGTGGTACCCCAGGAAACATGAGCCTGTGGTTCCATGGGCAAAAATAGTCTCAATAAATAAATAAATAAATAAATAAATAAATAAATAAATAAATAAATAAATAAATATTAAGTTTTCTCCACAGTGGTGATGATGTTAGCTGGCACCCTCACCCACACCTCTGTTCACCCCCCAGCATCCACCTATGGGGCTTGTCTCACTGCACATGGAGCACCTACTCATGGTCTCCTGGGAGCTGTGCTTGCCCAGAAGACAAGCAAACACATGGCTTTAGAGCTGAGGTAGGGGGTGAAGTCCAGGTGTTTCTGAGGAACACAGCAGGCCAGAAATGGCTTCTCCAAAGGAGGCAACTTAATCCTCCTTGAAGGAGAAAGAGGAAATCTTTGCATGGACAAAAGACAAAGAGAACTATTCCAGGCAAGAGCAAACAGTGACAAAAGACAAGAGTCAGAGGAGCACTGTTGAGGGGCTCCAAGCAGTTGGGGGTGCCCAGAGTGCAGACCAGGTGTCAGCTATGAGACAGAATGCAAGAGAGGTCACAGGAGTGTGTCATGAAGGCTTCTCTGCAAGCCTGGATTGCCCTGGGGAGGCACTAGCCCCGGGGAGGCTTGGGTAGTGAAAGACTGACTCACTTAAGGCAAGAAAACTGTCAAACAGCATAGCCCATAAGTGTAATGTTTGAGCTACATAGCGAGTTCTGTGGGTGTAGTGGGGCAAGAGCAGAGCCACCTCTGCTATTTAGGAGACTAGGGCAGGAAGGAAGTGACAAAAGCATCCTGGGAAGGGGCAGTGGGACAGCTCCCAGAAAACAGGGAGGAGTAACAAGAAGGATGAGGGCCTTCCTGGGAGAGGAACAGGAGGTTGAAAGGCAGAGTGTGAGATCAGGGGCGCAGCCAAACGCCCACATTAATACCCTCTCTGGAAAGGGTCGCCTGAATCCCTTTATAGTACACATATTGCTTAATCCTCCTCCTTGATCTCCATCGTAAAACCAGAGCAACATAAGAACTGGAAGGCATCTTAGAGCACATCTAATCCAGCACTTCTCAGCCACCCCCCACCCCCGCCCCAGTACCCTAAATAAAGAACATGAACCAATTTTTTGACATTGCCTATTACATCTTTTTTTAAGTATAAATTTCACATTCTGAACCAAAATACCTGCATTTGTTTAAAGGTAAAAATAACATTTTCTCCTCCAAAATCTAATACAGTTGATTCTTCAGAGGAAGTTACATCTTTATTCTCAGGACTCCCCCCCCCAATATGCCCTGCTGGACCATGCCTTGTCTACTGAGGAGGTGACAGAGGTCATTGCAGAGGCTCCACTGTCACTCTGAGTTCACCCAGCTGGTCAGGAGCAGAGTGGAGCCTGGAACCAGCTCCATATCTCCAGTTCTGCACTTGACACTATGGCTCCCTTTCCCTTCCTTTCCCCTATTTCACTGAAAGTTCTTTCTTTTGCCTCCTCCTAACCCACTCAGGGTTTCAGAGGGCTCAGAGAGGAGAGCAGAGGAGAGAATCTCCACCTTCACCAGGAGAAACAGTCACAGAAAACAGGCTAAGTTGTCCCGGTGGCCCCACCAGAGCCATGGCTCGTCTGCAGGAGGAAAGGCTGATGAAGGCTTTGGGGCTGCTCTTGATTAATCATACTTTTGCTTCTTGGAGGCACTTGGGAGATATTTCTGAGAATGAGAGCATGAGCGGGAAATGGACAGTCTCAGTGTCCATCCCAGAAAGTCTATGCCAATGTTTTCGCTTGTGGTGAATGTTCAAGGGTCATCTCCAGCTGTGCCCCTCCAGCAGACAGCACCCACACTTCCCTCCCACAAAGAGGAAAATTTGCTTTTTATAAAAAAAAAAACAGTCACACGGCAATCCCCTGAGTCAGTCAGCATGGGAGAAAAAGCTAGGAAGCTTTGGTTTCGCTTCAAAATAAAAATCAGATCTGGTTGTACCTTCTGCCTAAATCGTATCAGCAGTTCCCATTGTTCCCAAGATCTAGGCCATATCCCTGATGTGGCCTGTCAGGGTCTGAGTTTGTCTCCTCCCATTGTTCCAGACTCTGATGCACCCCTTCCCTCATTCTGCTTCAGCCACAATGCTATCCTTTACCCCCAATCCATGTACCTCTCCCTACCCCAAGGCCTTTGCACTGGTCTTTTCCTCAGCTCATTCACCCAGTCTTTGGCTAGTTTGCTCCTCATTATCCATCAGTCCTCAGTTAAAATTTCCTTCCTCAGTCTACTAATATCCCCACTGTTCAGCCTTCCATTGTGAGTTCTCAGTGCTCCAGAGGTCTTTCTTCACAGCACTTAACACAACCACAAATTCACATTTACATGTGTGATTGATTGCTCGGTTGCTGTTTGTTCTCTTATGAGGGCTTATGAGCTGATCCTCAAAGGCAGAGTCCATGTAAGGATTTATTCAGACTGATAGCCTCTTCATCTAACATTATGCCTAACACACAGGAGATGTTTATAATATCTCCTTAAATAATCAATTAAATAATAAGTAAATGAATAGTAGATTAGTTCAAGTTAAGTTGGTGAATAAATGGATACCTAAAATTGTTTATGAAGGTTTTGGGGACCTAAGATTTAGTTGTTGGAAATGTGTGTCTATGGGGGCATTTATGACAGTTACAACACTGTCCCCATTGTTTCTTACTGTGCCATGTCTAAGTTTCCTTTATAGGCCTTTTATGGGGGAGTACTCTGAAATCCTGCCAACTTGATTGCCAGGTATTTCCATTTCCATCTGACTTAGAAGAACCAAGAAAGCTTATCGCCAACAAAGTCTTATGAAAGGAACTTTAAAAGATACAATTTTGGAAGAAAGAAAATTGTCACCAAGGGAAGATCTAAGAAGCTAGAAGAAATATAAGCCAAGAATAGGCAAACCTGAAAATAAATTTAAATGATAATTACTGTATAGAGTAATAATAACACATAATTTAGAACTTTAAAAACATCAGTCAGTAGTGTTTGAGATGTGAGAGAGTGCTCAGATTCAAAGGTATTAAAATTATTTTTTAAGAGTAGAAATACTAAATAACAGACTTTGCTAAGTGCAGCTAGACTTTTAAGTAACCCCTAAAATAATGTTCCCCAAAAGGTAATGGGAAAAATATTTTTTGAAAGAATTCAATTTAAAAAAGGACAAAAGGGAAAAGTATTCAAAAACTCAAATAAATAGCATCAGATGGTATAAGTAAGTCTAAATATATCAACAACTATAATGTAAATAAATTAAAGTTGCCAATTAAAGATAGAGATTGCCAAATGATATTTTTACTTTTGAGCTATGTGCTGTTTATAAAAGATGAATCAAAAATGTAAGGAATGAAAAGAGTGAAAATAAACTCATTCAAAAAAGATTACTATACAAATATTACCCAAAAGGAATCATAGTTATATTAATAAAATGAGTAAATTTTAAGCCTTTAGGTATTAGTCAGTTCATGATGATAAAACGTTAAATTTTCTAGGAAAATAGTTTTAATCTTGTATGAACTGAATAACACAGATTAATTCTACTAATCATTTCTGATAGAATTATAAGATATGATTGACAAATCCACAAGCATGGTGGGAGATATTAGCATACTTCCTTCTGAAATTTATATATCTACACGATTATATATACACACATATCTCAAACAGACAAAAACTTAATAAAGGTATAAGGATTTTCCAACTTAATTACTAGATAGATTTAATGGACATAAGACCTGGATGAAAAATTAGAAACACAGGAATGAAATTTCTTATAGAACATGTATGAAATGGTACATGTATAAAACTGACTTCCTAATGGAGGTCAATAAGCAGGTCTCAATCTGTTTCAAAGAAGTTGTATATATTTGCTATAAATATATTTAGTTATATATGATGTTTATTTATAACTAAATGCAATTAGTTTAAAAGTAAGAGATAAACTTTTTAAGCATTCATTTTAAAATTAAAAACTTATTTCTAGCCATACCCCTTCCAGATCGCTACTCCTGAAAGGGAGACCCCAGACAGGTAACGTCCTCTCATCTGGAGGACACAGGAGTGTGTGGGCCAGCTGCACACCACCGCCGGGGATAGCCGTGTTGGTCTGGAGGCCTCCATGCAGCCCGGGGCTCCCACACTTCCACCCCTATCCAGTGGGGAGCAAAGGTGGAGAAGATCCTGGGGTAAGCCCCTCCAGTCTGGAGAGCCCAGGATGGGGGACAGATGGAGTTTTAGCCCCATCAACCAGTGGATGGTTGTAGCACGGCAGCCATCTGCAGCCCAGATTGGCTGAGGTATTTGCCCCCAGGTCCCAGCCCAAGGGGGGATTGGGATGGCACATGCATGGACATCCGGGCCCTGGCCCCATGCAGGGATAGGGGGCAGGGGGTGTGCCCCCTTCATTTCATCACTCTCCAGCTAATCTTCAGAAAGAATAAGAACATATATAACACAAGCCCCATCATAAAGCAGGTGAGGGACCAGGTAAAAATCCATTCTACAAGCCTGAACTGGACACAGCAGATGGACAATCAAAAGAACCAATCCTGGCAAGACAGGAGAAATATCTATAGAAACACAATATCATGAAGTACACCTATGTGCTCACCAGGTCTGGAAAACCTAAGACCTCATTTCAGAGATGCCTTCTGGGAGAGCAAGGCACCCCTCCCCACTTTACAGGAGAGGAAAGGAAAGCCAAAGACTGAGAGCATCGGCCCTAGAGCAAAACTGCAAACTGAGGCGAAGAGATCATCTACAAGACCAATCACAGTTGCCAGTATCCACAGAGAAACTTCTTCACCGTCAATGGCAGGGAGTGAGACCCTTAAATCTGATGCCAGAACCACAAGGTAAAGCAGCAAAACAACAGAGGTGGGATTGGAGAAGACAGCTTCCAATGAGAAAGCATGGAAAGACCACAAATAAACATAGACTGGCTGCCCAATGCAAACTTAAGACTAAAAACCTACCATCAAGACTCTCCTGGTTCCAAGAACATAATCCTTCACCCAATGAAAGAACAGGAAAGACTAAATGGACTTAACACAGACTAGCAAACAACAAAGAGTGGGGTATGAAAGAATGGAGGGGGCACTTGAGAGAAAGAGGTGAGGGGAGATATCCCAAAAACCATTTACTGAGTTTGTGATTTAAAGAATAAAAATTAAAAAATTAAAAAAGAAAAACTTACCTCTAGGTTATTTGTGAATCAAAAATGAAATAACAAAAAAATAGTAAAACCATCATGAGCTATCATTAAACAGGTTAAAACTATAGAATGTGGATAGTCATATTTGAGGGACCTTCTTAGCGTTGGGGCTCACTAAAGCTTTCCTTCATTTCTCCAATTACACACTTCATTGATTTACATATTATTTCAATGAAGGCTTAATCTGGCATTGTGGAAATCATATGGGTGGAGGCTGCAGAGGCCCTCTGCACCTGTGAGGATCCGTTGTTTTCGTATTTCACCTGGTCTTTTCTCCGGCATTGATCTCCAAGCACTCCCTGGAACTTAGATTTTCTTGTGATGGCAACATCACAGGCTATCAATTTTGCATCCCTTTCTGCTAATATCAGAGGCATTAGTCATGCTCAGAAGGACAACAGCACTGGAATTCTTCACTTTTCTAAAAAGTTGACACGGAGCACCCCTGGATAAATTCCTGTCCTCTTGACTCCTTTCTAATCATGTCTCTGTCGCCCACTCTCCCTTTGGACGGGGAAGGTTTTATTATCTCCACCCCAATGTGAAGAGTCTGACAGTACTAGAGGATATGTATTTTTCCTTGTCTGGGGCCTATCTCAAAGATTGCATAGGAAATATAAGAGAAAACCCAAAGCATTTATGGGTTTCCCGGAAAAAAATTTCAAGTGAAAATGGCCACAAGAGCTTCCTCAGAATTGCAGTGAGAGATCAATATGATACATTTAGCATGTCCACAAAGTTAACTCCAAGATACTCAGCAGAGTCTAGTTTTCACTGTTGATAGATCATTATTTTCTTAGAAACCATGATCAGATTCTACAGTAGAATCAGGGTAGGTTCACTCTCCAGTCATTTCTTTTCATCTCACAGGATTGCCCCAAGTGACCAGTTTTTGTCAAATAAATTGCATTCCATATTTTTCACCATCCATTGTCAAATCCCATGTGGCAAAGGTTCTCCCTAATCTTGTTTTCCTTCTCACATCAAAGGCTGTTACTCTTTTCTCCACTGTGGGGACGAGTTTTTAGCATACGCTGTGGTAGCTGAATGTTAAGCTGAATGGATACCTGAAGCCCAGCATTTGTTTGTTCTAAAACACGATACTTGCTGTCCTTTGTTTATTAGGTTTCTTCATTACGCAAGGCATTTTAATTACAGTACCATCATAGAGTACATTAGACAGGGCGTCTCTTCGTATGATTAAAAATAGTGCACGCAACACTGCTGACTTTTTCGCTGCTGTATCTGGGTGGATAACACTGAGTGTCACTGTAAATGCAAACTAGGCAAGATAAATACTGCTGCTAATCATCGGAACCCGCTGTGCAGCTATTATAGCTTGACTGTTCAAGTTAAAACAGTGCCTGTGACTCAGACTATTTCTCCCTCAGGCTTTCAAAAATTCGTGTCTTTACCCAAGATGGGTCTACACAAGAGGATGTGCATGCCCAGCTTCCTCCGAAGGTCTCATGCCAGACCCTGTTCCAAGACAGGGCATGGAAAACAGGTGGAGGAGAAAGAGGGACTTGAAGTTCCATTTCCTGAGAACCAACTCTCCATCATAGTTTTCTGCTGTTTACTTGAAGCTGAGACACCACAGGTTGGTCTGCGTCCCTGGGCAAACTTGATAGGTGATTGGCCTGGGGCAATGCGCAGTTTGTGAACATGGAAAACACCAGTGCTGTTTGCACATGCAGGTGTTTTATAGATGGGCTTTAGGGCAAGTTCAGGATGCTTGGATAATGTACAAACCAGTGGTAATAAATCTCTGTGGAGCAGACACCACCTACCTCTTCCTTTTGAGATTAAATTAAAAGCAACCTATTAAATGCCTACTTGAAAGACCACGATTGCACACTTGTTATTTTCCCTTTGGTTGTCTCTAGTAGCAGGGACCCTAAGCAAGTCTTTAATGGAAACTTCAGACACAAAACCCAACTGGAAGAATTCAAAGCTACCATTCTTCAAAATAGCTTTTTCACCAGAGAAGTCAGACATGTTCATTACAGACATTTTGTTAAAAGCAAAAAGAGGAAAAAGCCACCCAGGATATTGAGAAATTCCTTTATCGTTTCAGTCATTTTTTTCTTAGGAGTTCATAATTTTATAAGATTATGTATGTCACATTGGACAATATGATCTGTTTTACTGTTTCATAACTATTTTTATATTATTATTCTGAAACAAACTTTTTGATAATCATAAGGCATTAGCTCATATGAATACTCCATAATAGACTGTTTTCAATTATAGATTATTATAAATCCTAAAATTACAGTCACCCTTGTACTTAAGAACCATCTTTGCATTCTTGGCTATGTGTATTAATTATTTAATATAGTACTAAATTAAATTTTCCACACTTTTATTTATAGGCTTTGCATCAATTTATGGGTTGTTGCTAGAACCTGCGAGAAATGCATGCTCCTAAAATCACTGTCTCATGTTTCCAAGAGAATTGTTTGGAGGAAGGGGGTCACTACCAGCAGCAGCTGTAGCTGTATAGGAAGAGCTGTGAGCTCTAACACTGTATTTGCCACAGGTCTGCTGAAAAATGCAAAGCCAAAGTTATTCAATTGGCATTGGAATTGGAGCAACTGTTCTATTATTGTGTGCAAACTCCTGCTATAAATAACCTGACAGTATCCATCTGCGGGGGACACAGAAAAACAAGAAACATGCAAAGTAAAGACCAAAATAGACCTGGGGTCCATCTGGTTTGCCCTCTCCATGGGGCCCCTGACAGATGGTGCAGATTCCCAAGATATACCTGCCGGATGGCATTGTCCTAGCTCATGGGGTGGGGGGATTCCTTCCAGCAAATGGACCAGTCAAAGAGGAAAGGGTGATGAGTCTCTGAGATTCATTCTTCTATTCAACAAACAATTCTTGGAGCACCTGATATAGTCTAAGCAATGTTGTAGAACCTCGGAAAACAACAATGAACAAGAGAGACACACCCCTGAGATCATGGTCTAGTCAAAGTTACTGATTTTAACTAAGTGTCAGCAGAACTGAAGCATACAGCAAGAGAGGGGGTAGGGGATAAAATCAGGGGAGGGAAATGGACAAGAGATTAAGATACTGCTTCTCAGGGGACAAGGTGGTGGGAGAATCTTGGAGAATATAATGATGTAGAATATATATGTGTGTAATCAAATAAAAAATCATATTATATTTAAAAAATAAAAAACAAAGTTACTGTTTTCAACTCCATTTTGCCACCTTCTGCTCCTCCCTCACCTGGCCTTCTTCTATTCTCCTGGTTGGGTTATCCAGGCTGAGGGTCCTTTGGTCACTGAGTTTTTTCTATAGACCAGTTTGCAACAGCAGGTAAAAACTCAGTAATTGGCCATGCCTTCAGCTGGATTTCTTATCTACCAGATTTCTAGAGGCACCCTTGAGGTCAGAGGCTATTACTGCTAACTGTTGGATCTCTGACCCAGTACAATGTTTGGCACCTAAATAATGCTCGATAAGTACTGAGTTTTAGAGGATTTTAACCTTTCAAAAGAAAAGTTCCGCCCTCTCTAAGGAAGTTCTCCAGAAATTGCATTGTCTTCTCTCCCCGATCTCTTCTCAGAGGAATAGGAAAGCTAATCACTATCTCCTGGGACAGGTGGTGGAGGATAGAACGTATGTCACTTCAGGTGTGTACCAAAGCATATTTACTCTCCTTTAAACTTGGAGGGGCTCTGACTTTATAGGTCTTGCTAGCATTTGTCAACTTGGAGCATAAAGGTGGAGCTATATATAGTCAGGCAGGTGGATATATATAGATAGACCAGGAGTCAGAGATAGATGGATGATATAGGAAGTGGAAACTGGCAGGAAACACCATGTGTCACAGGCAGGAAAGAGATGAAAGATGAAAAGTCAGACTGATTATAGTCCAGTGCACCAAAGCCCCGGGTGATCTACAAAGAGGTAAGAATCATGGGGGACTCAGGAATTAACCCTTTCCAGGCGACAGTGGCATGACTTGAAAGCTTTCTAAAAAGCCAGGGCTCTTCTATTTTACTGCTTGCTTCTGAAAAAGAAAGGAGGACATGTATACATGTCTTCAACAAGGGGAAACCAAGATGCTCACCCCAATGCACAGGGTTTGGAGTCACGTGTTCTAAAAAGTAACGGTTTGCTGGGGGCGGTGGCATGTGCCTATAATCCAAGCTACTGGGAGGCTGAGGCTAGGAGTCATTTGAGTCTGCAGGTTCGAGACAGCCATGAGCAACATAGTGAGACTTAGTCTCTACAATAATAATAATAATAATAATAATAATAATAAAAGTAATGGCTTGACTTGAGGAGATGCTCATTAAAGCAATGATGTCTTGGTTCCTAGGGGAGAAAGAGAGCAGAGCTGGAGTCCTTCTGGAGTCTGGGGCCTGGGGACCCCTCTGCCAGGAAGGTCACATGACTTTGAAAATAGGGGGCTCTGCCCTTACTTATGCAGTGCTGAGCCCACATGGTTTTCCCCCAAGGATCCTACAGTGGGGGTTGTGTTCCCTGTGTGTGCATGGTGGGGGCAGGGTGGGGGGATTAATGTTACTCCAGGGCATCCAAAAAGGCAAGCTGATGAGATCATGAGGGCTTATCCCACAGTCCCTGCACTTGGCCTGGCATCTTGGAGCTTCCCAGCAAGGCCATGACTCATGAGCAGTCAGACCATGTAACCAAGGATGGACCCAAGCCTGAGTGTGCTCGGCACCCACCCTGACCAACAGTGCCAAGAGGGAGAGGGGGTGATACCAATGAGGATAACTTCCCATCTGCCCCCCCAAAAAACCTCAAGACCTCTTGCTGCGAGGCAAATCAAGTTGCCTCGCTCTTGTGAAGAGGCCAGGTATGTGGCTATGACCAAGCCCACATCTGTGTCCCCACCCTCCACCTTCAAAGTCTCCTCGAAGAGGCCCTATGCTGAGGGGCAGGAGTCAGGGGAGCATGGAGTTGAATCTATTTCAAAAGCCATTCTCTTGTTTTTATTTCTGGGAAATGCTCTGATCCACCCTTGAGCCCACAGAGAACTCAAGTCAAAGGGAAAAGAGCCCTTGAGGACCGAGTTTCCCTAATCCCTTCCTCGCTCTTCCCGAAATTAAGCGGAGCCTGTGCTGCTATCAAGAGATGAGAAACCCCTAAATGAGGCAGCATCACAGGCACAGAGCAGTTAGGAGCTGGGAGGTGTCCTTTCCACCAGTGAGGCCACTTCCCCTCCCCCTCCACAGTCTCTCCACAGCCTTATTGGGGGGAATCACCGCAAGTGTCAATCCTGCCAGCTCACCCCCGAGCCTAACAAGGTTTTCTGGAGGCTGCCTCCCCTCACCTGTCAAAACCATAACTCCCCTGAGCAGGAGCCCGCAGGGGGGTCCCAGAGGACACCCCTTGGCTGGAGCAGGCTCCCAAGCCAGACCAGACCCTTCTCTCCTAGCAGGCTGGGCTCTGCTGTCAGGTCTAAATATATCCCTTTAAGAACATAGCTTAGTCCTCTCCCTGGCAAGTGGGTATTGGCCTATATTTTTAATCCTTGTGGGGGTGTGTGCAGATGATATTCGTGCAGCCTTTTTTTTGCTTGGGGAAGAAGCTGCTGACAGTGTGACTGCTCGCAGTGTGAACACGGCCGCCGCGTGCCTGGGTCTGCTTGGCTGGGACCCGCTGGGTTCATACATGGTGGTGAGGCTCTGGGCACATGGCTCTTGAGGGCGGGCCTGGGCACCACTGTCATATCCTGTAGGGTGAACGCAGCCTGGCTTTTCTGGTGGGACCATAGTCGTATTCCCTCCTACAGGATCTCTGGCTGCGGGCAAAGGCTTGTGGGTGGTGCCTGCTAAGGTTCCACATGCAGCATCTCATCACAGCCCAGGATGTGGCTTTCCACCAGTTCCAGCTCCAGCTCTGTAGATGGGAAAACTCAAGCTCAGAGAGGCTCTAAATCTCCAGAGGGTGGATGGCCTCATTGGGATGTAGACCCAGGAGTGGGACTCTGTCTCTGTTCTCACCACAACAGGTCACTGACAGTCACCCAGTCCCAGGGGTCCGCTCGGGACAGTGGGGGTGGGAGGTGCAGGCTGAGGACACACATGGGGCGAGTGGGCCTCAGGAGGTGAACTGAGGCAGTTGGGCATGAAACAGCATCCCGACACTGGGGACCCAGCAGCCCCCCACAGTTCCAAGATAGTTGACACAAAGCCCAGGTGAATGGCAGCTCTCTCTATATAATGGGAGCCTGGGTCCTCTACAGCTGGGGAAGGGGCCTATTCACGGAAATATGAAGAAGAGCAGAAGCCCACAGGATCTAGGGAAAGCAGTCTTGGGAACAAGGTCAGAGGATGCTTCTCAGTCTTTGGCTGGGGTTCCCAGTGGCTCAACCCCCAAAGGGAACATGCCAGGAAAAAAGAGCCAATGGAAAGAAGCCCCTGGGACCTGTGCATCCCTTTCCAGGTGCCCCCAAGCCCAGCAGTGGCTGGCACCCAAAGCTGCAGCTGACAACAGTACCAGCTCCTGGTGCCTGCTCTGACCACACTCCTGGGCATCTCACTCGCTGCTCCCTGCACCTGCCTCCAACATTCCAACCCACAGCAGCTTCTCTGGGCACCTTTACCTCTGAACCCACTGAACTACCCTCCTCTGCTTCTTGGACTTAGCTTCCCCACTGGTTTCTTGTTCTGCTACAACTGCTGACTGACCTCAGCCTCCTGTGGTGACATCCACTTTGAGCTGGAGTCATTTGGGCACCACCGAGAGAGCCATTTTTATTGTCAGTGCATGGCTCTTGTAGTGTAAGACAACACCAGATTCAAGAAAAAGTCAAATGCTTCTTAATACAATAATGGCAGGGTTAATGTTGTGGAAAGGGCAGGCACAGAGCTTTCCCCAGAGAGCAGCGATATTTCTTTTATACAAGACTGTATCATGAAGACAAGTTAAACTGAACCCAGGTGAGGTGTGTCACCCGTAGAGGTGAGCTAGTGAGGAAGTAGTCACTGCAGCTCAAATGGATCAGCAGCCACACACCTCCATCACATGCACCTGGGCTGCAGCAGCCCATTCTTATCCAGGTGTACTGTCATCAGCAAGCCTTGGGAAAGGATGGGATAGGGTCTTTTCGTTTTGTGGGGAAGCTTGGATCTCTCTGGGAAGAGGGCCGAGATGGGGGTGCAAGGAACTTAAAAGAGATTTTGTGAGCAAGGGAGTATCAGGGAGAGACAGGTCAAAGGAAAGGAATATACTTATGGACCCCCTTTTCCTACAACTCAGGTCCGGATCTTCCCTTATGTCGATCAAGATGATGAGGGTTCCACCCTTTGGCCCCCATGCACTATTTCCTAGTCTGAGGCCAAGAAGGACTGTTTCATAGCCCTGGTTTTCCTGCCAGTCTGCCCTGGGGGATGAGGCAGCAGAGGGCACCGATATGGCATGGGCTTAACCTGCAGCCCTGTCTTGAATTAGACATGAACTCAGACTTTGCCACTCACTAGTCAGAGGCCTCACTGGAGACAGAAAATAATGACCCTGTCATGTATGTGATATGAGTCATGAACACATCAGAAAAGTGAAAGGCAGAGCATAGGAGGACCTCCAGATCCACTGGAGGACTAGCCATAGTCAGAGGTCTGGAGAACATTCCAGCACCAAGTTCCATTACTGGTGGGAACTTGATGCTCTGGTCTCCTGGGACTAACTAGGAAACATGCCTAAAAACCAGCCCATTCTGTAGAAAGTATCAACCCCAAATCAGTTTTCTATCCTGCTGACACTCTGATGGAAAAAGGTTTGTAACGCATACATAATATTCATCTCTCTGAATTCTTACAATAGGTTTAATACTGTAAATACTTATGATCCCTATTTTACAGATGAAGAAACGTACTCAAAGAGATACTATCACCTGTCAGCCAAGAACCATTCATCCCTTGTCCTCCTTTCTAGCAGAACCCTGACCTTCCTTAGGCATCCAAACTACTCTGCACAGCACAGCACAGGGGCCCCATCACCAGCCCAGGATGGAAGAGTAAGAAACTGGTTTATACAAGCCAATCATGATAATGCCATGTTGTTGACCAGTGATTGGTTTACAGATGGACATGTGACATACCCTTGGCCAATAGGATGTCATGCTGTGCTTCCTGGAGCACTTCCATGAAGGGCTTTTTTGTTACTGGAAGGACAGGCAGTCCCAGCGCCTGCTCCAACTGCTGGAGCTGAGGCGGCCATCTTGTAACCAGGGCCAGGCTTGCAGACCAGGCCACTCCACTTAGGATGGCAGAGGAAACGGTCTCTTCATTTACTTTGACCAGAACTGCCTTCAACACCCCTGGAGTGACCTTAAATCAGAATTTCCTATTAGAGGATGTAAAGCATTTTCTTAATTACTCAGTTACTGGCCTGTGGGATGGGGGTTTTCTTATTGGCAGCTCAAAGCCCCTGACAGGTATGAAAGGTCAGTAATTTGCTTGAGGTCATGCAGCTACTAAACCACAGAAGAGAGATAAAATTCCAGGTCTGTGAGGTTTCAAATAACACATTCTTTCTACTCTGCCAGGATGAACAGCAAAGCGAAGAGTAATTTCACAAGATTCATTAGAATCCTTCCTCACAGAAGGAACTTTGGGTTAGTCAAGCATCTGTCAACTATCTTGGACTAAAAAAAGACTATGAAAACGAATTTTTCTTAAATACAAAACAAATCTTCTCTCTCCTCACGTTTTTCCTTTCCGAAGCATCACAACTGCTTCTTATTCTGCTCCTGATGTCAAGATAACAGGATTTAATTACCAAATTTATACCCCACCAGCATCGCATAAATGCATTGGCCTGAACGAAAATAAATGCAGTTATTAAAAAAAGAAAAGAAATGCTGCATCAATACAGCGACAGCAGACGCAGAGACGACAGTTTTATTTACTTTATCTCCTTGCAGGAAGCAGTTAAGCCATTTCAAAGAGATTATTGGGTTTTAATGATCCAGGACGTTAAAAGACATTTCTACCAGCGACAATGACAATGTACCTCAGGTAAAGGAGGCTATAAATTCAAGCAGTAATGGCCTCTTTTTGGCAGCCCCTCCCCGCTCATTTGTGATGGACCTTCTATGACCATCCTCCAGTTAGTGCCCATCACTGGGCGACGACATCATTGAAGAATGGGGGTTAGTGTCCCATGTAGGGCTCCTCCATAGGTGTTCATGTCTCCAGATTAAGATTTGGCAACAGCTTTTAGGCTCCACAATGAAAACCACAAGTCGTGCCCAGCTGGGCCTCCAAATAGCAGAGGGAGGAAAGAAAGGAGGGTGGGTCAGAGAAAGGCAAGAGACAGGCAAAGAGAGGCACCACAGATGTCTACCAGCCACGTGGTCCTGCTGCCAGCCACAGAGTGCAGCTCTCCCTGCACCATTGCCCCGAGCCTAGATCCAGAGCCTCCTCTGGGTCCTGATCCCAACCTCAGGCACTCTTGCCAGAGGTGCTGGACTCTGGGGCCCATCCCCAGTGTTTGCCCAAAACAGCTTCTCTATCTTCTATTTTGAACCTGAACAAATGTGTTTGTTTGTTGTTTTTCTTTTAAGAGATGGCAATATGATTTTAAACGTTTAGAAACCAAGCGTCTGGCCAATCTCTTTACAGGCCAATCTCTTTACTGAGGACCGGAGAAGGAAATTCAAGTCTGGAGGCAGTTGAAGAGCAACGTGGAGCCAGGACTAGGGAGCCATCACCTCCAGGGTTCCTCCCACGGGCTGCAGACACAACAGAAGGAGTGCATTTCAAGTCTCTAGCCTCCCCAACCACAGTGTTCATGGTCACTAGCTCCTGCCCAGGTATATAAGAAACAGGAGGTCAGGGTCTCTGGCTTTGATTCACAAAGGATCCCATCGTTTCCAGAGTCTTCCCAAGATAGTCCCCACTGACAGGGCTAATGCAGCACAGCCCCCTAAGGCTTGCAAGGGAACCCTCCTCAAGAGCTGTTTCCTTGGAGACATAAAGAAAATCATTTTGTTACCTCCTCTCCTGATGACACCCCCCTCTCCCAAAGCATATTGGTGGAGGGTTGAATTTTGCAGGGGATGCTGGACTTTTCTGCTGAGTTTACTGAGACCACAGCATTTGGATACAGCGCCGATGAGGTTATGATCATCAGAAGTGATTTTACACACATAAGTGGGATCTTCTTCATTTGTCCCAGGGGATATTCATGAACCCATCAGCCTAGAGAGTCCTCCAGAAAATACATTTTTCTGGGAGGTCAGGATCCCTAGCATCTGGGCTGGTGAAAGCTCTCAGCCCAGGGCTGGGTTGAGATGGAGTTTATGTGCACAGGTTTCACATGATAATGTGGAGGGAGGAGAAACTGACTTTGGAACTTGTAGGTAGGATGAAACTGGTGCCCTTGTCACAGAGGGGAGGGGGGGGAAGGTGCCCAGAGAATGTCTCCATAAAATAAAGGTTGAACAAGGGAGCCCCAGGGATACCTCAAGGCCTCTGATCTACAGGGAAACCAAAAGAAATAAAACCCATGTTTGCCGCACACCTAAAGGTGCTTTCAGCACAGGCATGGAGACAGGCAGATCCTGGGGCTCAGAGGCAGCCATCTTACCCATTATAAAAAGAGAAAAGTAGAGCCCAGTGATGAGAAAAGTGCCCTCAGAGAGGTTTGCAGCAACAGATGGCAGTTAGAGCCCACACTATCAGGAGAAGATCCTTAGCAGCCCTCAGCCTCAACAACCACTGCTGGGAAATGGGGCTGGTGTGAAAGGGAGTATGCCTTTACACAGGCTTTGCAAGGCTGGTGCTCCAAGACTGACCATGCCAGGACCCCGTCAGGGGCCTGAAGCAGAAGACCCCAAGCAGAGCTTTCCTCCAAAGCGGCTCTGGAATCCCCTAGGAGGGGCCCGCCCTGCTGTGTCTGGTACCACAGCTTGAGAAGAGCTCAGGAGGGGAGACATCATGGGTCCTCAGGGTGAGAGGCTAAAGACCCCAGAGACCTTGTCCGGGAGCTGGGAGCACCGAGGGAGCCCTCTTGGCTGCAGAGAGCCCCTTGGGAGCATAGACCTGCCTAGGAAAGCAGGGCTCCTCCACCAGACACTCTCACATTATCACATGTGTGCCCTGGCCTCAAGACCTGTGTGTTGGGGGTTGGGTAGCCCCAACAGACATGGGACACCCCACCGTGCCCAAACCTGGGGCCACGTAGCCCATAGCTGCGATGTGAATATCTACCACATGTGGTAGGGTGTTGGATTCCTCGTTATCTCACCAACTAGAGACAGACTGGGGTGGAGGGGAAGGGACTGGGGGTCAGTAAGTCTACAGAAGAGGGCATTGAGGTACCTGCCCCAAGTGGTAGTGAACAGAAGGAGGAGCCTCAACCAGACCCAAGCAGAGTCAGCCTCAAGGCTGTCTGCCCTCACATTGCTGGTCTGGGCCCCTAGGGACAAGGAGGGGCACACAGATCTGGGAGCAGGCAGGGATCAGACAGCCTAGAGGCAGTGACCCATAACCTGGGGCGCGGCCTACTGCTCCCACTGCCATCTGAAAAATGATGACGCTGACTGGGTTCCCAGGAATTCTAGAAAGTCTCTCTAGTTGTGCTGGCTGGTTCCTTGCTTTACATGCCAATTGCTTTCCTTATGCAGTAAATAAGCTGATCTCCCACACCCGCCAGCTCTTGCTCTGTGTTTTCCTCCCTCCATGCCAGCCCTGTGGCCACCCCTCACCTGCTGGAGGTGTGTGACTGTGATTAGGAGCTGCCCTTTCCCGGCCCCTGGTAACTCCCTCTCCTCCCATCCACACAGAGTCACTGGCAGTGAGTGGGTGAGAAGTAACAGAGAAAGCAGAATCAAGAAGTAAAAGCCCTAAGGGCAGCAACAATTAATAATTAACTTGAAAATTGCCTGGGAACAGAAAGTGCAGGCTATTCATGTGCAAATCAGATGCAAATCAGATGCAAACAGTCTCCACACCAGCCCAGGTGATTATTCCATACACCTGCCTGGCCAGCTCTTAGGGGCAGCTGGAGGACTGCCCCGCCAAACCATGCCAAGATAGGATGGGGTCACGGGGTGCCTTCCCTCTGGACACACCAGATTGTCCAAGAAGTTCTCAGGTCAAAGCCCTTCCAGTTCTAAAATCCCTCCTCAGGGAGAGTCTAGCCCTGACCCGGTTTCCTCACCCCCCCCCCAAGGTCCCCCCCTGAAGGGGCGGGTCCCAGGACCCCTAATAGGAAGTCCCTTCAGGATTTCTGTTCTATCCTCCTGGTCACACCTGGCTCCTCGGCAATACTGCCCCCCCGACTACCTCCCTTCTCTCTGACAGCCATTTTCTGACCCTCTGGGTGCAGGTAAGGCCAAGCACACCTGCATCCCAAAGTGAGGATCCAAAGTATGTTGCTATGCGCCATTTACATACCAGAAAGTCATTCCAAACAAAATTAAAAAAAAAAAACTCTCATTAATGGTCCCTAAAAAAACTTAAGAACTAACTAAAATAACCTTTTGAGGTAAGCACTGATGCCCCTAGCTTTTCCTTATCAATGTTAGCCTTATCAAAAATTAGCAACCATCCCTACACTACCCCTCCCTCAATTACTCTTTGCTTTAAAATATTATCTCTCAAGATTGCTTGTCTTCTTTAAAATTCAACAGGCCCTCACCCTGTGTCCCTATAAATACCCCTTTCTTTTGTTAATAAAGTTATCTCATAGTTCATACTTCCGTTTAACCCCCGGCTATAACTAGGCCATCTCTTCTCGTAAATTCATTTCTCATACCCTGTGTCTGGCAACTAACAGTATGTGACTGCTCTGTACATACTAGTGCAACAGTTCAACCCTCACCCCTGCCCAGAGCCAGCCACCTAGAATCCACCTGCAGGGCTGGGTGACCTGAGTCTTCCAGTCTGAGACCCCAGGCTGAAGAGAGGTGGGGGGAGCTGCCCTTTCCTTTCTGGAAAGTGGAAAAAGAGGAGCAGCTCAGACAAAAGTTCAGGGCCCAGGGTGGGGCCAGGGAGTGGGAGGGGGGCCCCCACTTACACTGGCTCTGTCTCTGCTGCATCAAGTCTGTGGGTGGGGGTGGACATAGAAACTAAAGCGTAGGAACTAAGAGTCTGCTGCCTGGCCCATGCGCAATGCTTCATCCGTGGGGACTGCCCTTCATAGCGAGTGTCGAGATGTCTTCTCCCTCACTGAATTCCCAGAGGCTCTGGGCCAGTATCACCCCATCAATCATGTCCTAAGCAAGATGGAGACAGTCCATGTGAGGCAAGGAGCTCTCAGCCCTGCTGGGGCCCGAGAAACTGTAGTGCTGCCACAAAGGGACATGATAGTCCAGCTGGTGAGATGTGGAACAACTGACCTCAGTGGTGATAGGTGAGGGGTGAGGTGACAGTGAAGCGCATGCTCTGGAGAGTGGGCTTCTCTAAGAAAAGCTTCAGCGGAAGGAAGCAGGAGCTAATACTTCGAGCTGGAGAGAACGGGACTTGAAGCGTTCAACTGGGAGCAGCTGTGATGGCCGCAATGGCCATGAGAAGGTATTCCATCTGCAGAACTGGGCAGGGAGCTGAGTCCAGGGTTCCTAAAGATTAGTGACCCCCGTGACTGGCAGGTTACTCATTCTGCTGATGCTCTAAGTGCCCAGCACTATCCCACCAAAAAGCCAAGGTGGGGGGTCCCCCTTGGTGGTTGTCTGTTTCAAGGGAAGAAGGTGGTGAGAAGACAGAGGCTGGACGGGCTGACAACTTTGAGAGGAAAAAGATGGACCCTTGGCCACATCAACATAAATAATGAGGTAAAAATGAGAGAAAAAAATGCCTCCCATCTTCAGAAATATTAAACTGTGGGGGGAAATGTGCATCTGAGTTCTGAAGAACTATGATAAATTAGAATAACATAGTAATAAGAGTAATAGATGTGCCCGGTGCAGGAATATAATAGCAAAAGGCATTTTATTCTCATTACCACTCACCTGGTGGCAGGAAGAGCAACTCAATCACAGCAGCTCAGGTAGAAAGAACACAGTGGTTTGGTGTTGCTTCCCAGCAAGCTACACCTGTGTGCCCTCTGGGGCTACTGGGGACAGCCCTGCCATGGAGACCCCCCCGATCACACTATAGAGCGACCTTCTCTGCCTTTCTCGACTCACACTGGTTACTCCCACTAGCAGTCTCGATGTGGCTCGGCCAGGCTCACATGGCTGCCATCAACTTTGGACCCCCTGCAGCTGATTCCCATTAAGAATTCCAAATTCCTGCGTGAACAGGAATATACAGGAAGCCATTTAAATGAGACCAAAAGTCTGGGGAGTAGCCAGCCACCACCAGCAAGTCACAGGTCCACCATATCCGTGAGGTTTCCCCAGCTATGGAAACAGAACGGGACCTTCTCCAGAGTTACAATAGGTGTGTCTGCCTCACATCCAGGGAAGCGCACAGGCTCACCAAGCACACACTTTCCAGCCCCTCTTTCATTTGCTTCCACATCCTGCTTGTGGTCAGAATCACTCCTGGAGGCTGTCTGGGCCTGACACAGGGAAGGAACTTTGATGGACAGAGTGCCTATGTTTCACTACTACAGCAAGGAGACCCCCAAACAGCAGGTGGAAATAAGGCGCTGTTCTCTCCTGAAAGTGTAGCCTTTGCAAAACTCAGGAACCAAGGCAAGGGCCTTCCCTCTGCGGCTGTCATCCTAGGGTGTCCACCTGGCCCATGTACGCAAGGTAGGCCATCATCACCACACCCCCCCTGCAGGACAGGCTGGAGGGAGGGCCCCGAAACTACTTTATCTCCATTCCTCCGGCCAGGTTTTATCAATGTAACTAAGCGTGGCTTCTCAGAAGCCCTCACTAGGCCTTCCCTGAGGGGCAAGCAGCAGGCCAGCTATAACCAGGAGGGGCCTGGCCAGGGAACCTGGGGACTCCCGGAGGCAGAGGCCAGTGAGGAGAGTGGAGCTGGTGCCATCCCAGTGCACATCTACACAAGCTGAATCCATACTCAGCCCCACACCACACAGCCTGCGAAGTCTGAGATGCTGCACCACCCAGCCCCCGAACTGCCTCACTTGCCCATTCTAGCTCTTGGGGAAGTGGTTCTGCAAATCTAAGGTACATAGAATTACCTCCCATGCCCAGGTGTCCTCATCTAGTAGACCTGTGGGGGACTCAGGAATTTGTATCTTCATGCCAAGAACTTGGGGGGCTCCCGTCTCTCAAATTGCCTGTTCCCAAGGACACACTTGCAGTCTTGCACAGTAAACCACACTGCGCCTCCAGGTCACCTTCTATGTGGTATTACCAGGACTGGGGGATGGGATAGGAGTTGTGAGGCAGACAGTGAGGTGGGAGTCCCTGGAGAGCTTACGTGGAGTAGCCACAATCCCAGTGAAGGCCCCTCAAGCACACACCTCCACCCGCCACTAGAAACAGAACTCGCTGTGTGAGGACCAGGATGCGCAGACCCATTGGAGACATGGGGGCCCTATTAATAGTAAGGCTGGGTGAGGCCAAGCTCTGCACAAAGTGTGAAATGCTTCCTCAGGGAGCTGACAAATCCTTTGAAAGCCCAGGTCATCTCAGATTTGAACAGAGTCATCTTGGCAGGCACCTCAAGGTGGCCTCTGGTGCCCCCAGAGAGGTAGGGACTAGCCACAGCTGACCTAAGACATGCCTTCCTGCAGAAACCTGGGACCTAGAAGAAGGTCTCAGTTCCATATGTAACAGCTATTGACTTTCCTTCTGATGATGTTATAGAAAAAATATGCAATCATTTTTAAAAGTGTGTTTTGAAGCTACAAAAAGGCATAAAAGAAAATTAATAGCCACCTGTAATCCCACCATCCAGAAATAACCCTTAACATTTTAGAGAAACACACTACTAGTTTTTCCTATGCATATATTTGCATAAGATTTTCTATATCAAATTTGGGTTTTACTAAATTCCCTGCTCTGTAACCTGCTTGCTTCACTTAACAATATGTAATAATTTCCCACATCATCAAACGCTCTTTGACCATCTTGATTTTAATAGTTCATTGTGGTCCAACCTTTGGATGCAAGATAGTTTAATGTGGACATTTAGTTTGTTTCTGTTTGGGGTGGGAATCGAGACTATAAATCAAACTGCATGTCAATTAAGACTTTCCTTAGGATTGATTACAAGAAGCTGAATTCCTAGATCAAGGTTGGTTTTTCTGTTTGTTTTTCTATCATCACTAGTTGTAGATATTCAAATATCATGTTTTAAAGAAGGTTTGATGAAGACCATGCATCTACTCTGGCTTCAGTTGTGGAGAATGCAGTGTAGACTGAACACTGACCAACCACAAAGGGCATGTGGTTGGACTTGGAATGTCTGGAGGACCCCCCATCTGCCATCCCCACCCCATCCCTATGACCTCCTTCATTGTCTATGGCAGAGTCCTCCTTTATGGGATATTCAACCCATTTCAGGGATTCTATGCAAATCTGAATCTGGCCTACAGCAATTATTTCTGAAAACCAGACTTTTGACAGAAGTACATTTAACTTTTTTAAAAATAGCATTTTTAGTGCATGCTATTATCATTGTTACTTACTCAAATGTGTTGATGGGAGAGTAGGTGGAAGGGTGATGTTTGCATTGGCATGGCAACCAGTGACTAATTGAATTCCCTTCACAGCCCATGATGGCTTCTTTGGCTTACGGGACCAGAAATGGATTATTTTCCTTCTGTGTGTCATAGGCTCATGGTAGAGAAAAGGTTACCCACTCATGAGCTAACCCTTTTCTTTCCTATTTATATTTTCTGTTTGTGCCACCATTGGGGCTGACAAGTGTGAGCAGTTTACTTCCCATCCTGTGAAGTAAGCTTTCTTCTGATCTGCCGTCGCGTCTTCTGGGCTACACAGCAAGCTCCTTAATTGCTATAATAGTGGATATTTATGAGTTCCTGACTGTGCACCCGGCGCTCTCTGGGCCTCTTTATATATGTAATTTCTTTTAATCCTGAAAGACACCCTGTGATGTGGGTATTCTCATTATCATTCTTTCTTAAACAGATGAGGAAACTGAGGAGGAGGGTAAGTGACCGGCAGAAGGTACAGCTTTCCAAAGGAGCGGCTGTGAGCCTGACAGTTGGGGTCCAGAGACAGTAGGTCTGACTGCTGGCCCATCACCACACTCTCCAGGGTGTCTGTGTCTCCGCCATCTGCTATGGGCATGTAGGTCAGGTGAGCCAGGCCAATCCCATTCCAGAGACGCTGATTCCTGTGATGCTCCTTGAACACATCCTTCCTCAGACCTTCCAGACTAGGAGTGTAAGGGCTCCAGTTTGTCCTACAGGAAAGTTCACTCCTGGCTTAACTAGCCCTGGAGAGTAAGCACGATGTCTCTCTCCTTTCTTTTTGGTCACACAGTCATAACTAAACCTCAGCTCCTTCAGTCATTAGGTGAAAAATCTAAAAGCTGGTTCATGTGAGGATTGTGATAGTGACAGGGGGAAGCCAGGCCTGGTTCTCTGGTGAGTCATGGGGCCAGGAGGCACCAGGGAGGAAAGGGAGCTCAAGTCCCGGGATACAGCGGAGGAGAGGCATGCCCCGCATGGAAGTGCTGAAAGAGCACTGTCGCCCACAGGGAAGGGTCATAGGTCATGCAATGGTTTTTTTAAGGACCAAAACAAAGAACCGTAATGAGAACCTGGTCCAAATCCAAGGTAGAAAATATTGAATGAGAACAATTACAATCAAAGGGGAACAGGAAACTTGGAGGAAGCACAGACTGAACATGAGCCCCAATTCTGTGGGACTCAGTCAGACCTGCACTGACAGAACAGGGGGACACAGCCAGCATATAACAGGCTTCTCCTCTGGGTGGTTTGGGAATGGACTAATTTCTATGTGTTTGACAAGGACATTTTCTACAATAAACGTTTACTTAGTTTGTAATCAGAAAAACAGCAGAATTTTAGGGCTCACACTCATGTTATTGGGGTTAGATGGCTAGAAAGAGTATTCCACTTGAGCTGGTTCATTGGGTCTGTCTAGAATGGGGTCATAGTCATCAGAGTCACTATACATGTCAACGCCACGGTGGCCTCAGTTCTGGATGCTCTGAGAGCAGGAAAGGTGGGGAAGGCAGGACAGCTCTGAGGACTGTCCTCAGTCAAGCAAACAGCAGCATAATTTGTTAAAAATGCAAACTCTCTGTTCACCTTACAGGTGTCTTTCACCCTGGTGAAGCTTGATCCCTCAGGCGCCAAGCTCTCTGACAGAATAGCAAGGCATCTCCTTTCTGCTATATCAGGTATGGCATGAATGTATCTATCCATTGTTTTGCTGAAATAAAAATATGTTATATTTTTGAGTATTTCTTGCTAAACACATCAGTAAATATAGTCTATGAGTAAATACAGTCTATGAGTTTCTTGGTTATAATTTCTGAAACTTTATCATTTAACCTTTTGAAAACTGGGGCCATCTGCCCATCTCTAGTCTTCCAGATAACACTGGAAGACTAATTCTGATTTCTCAACAATGAAAAAAAATTCTCCCCCTGTAAAAGCAGTGAGCCAGTATCTCTGGGGCAGGGCTCAGAAATCTGCATTTTAATGGGTTCTCTAGACAATTCTGAAGCAAGCTCCACCATCTGAGAAGCACCAATTAGGTTCTGCCACAGTAACAAATAGCCTTCCAATAGCCATGGTTTGCAGTGACCAAGATTGCTTTTTTGTTCACATGCATGTCTGCCATGGCCTGGCTGTGTTCTCTCCAAAACCCAGGCTGACCCACCCAGACCCTCCTGCTGGTAACATAGCAGTCATCACAACAAAGGGAGATGAGAACGAGGTAAGCTTGACCTTGCCCTTGACGTGGCCACTTGGTAATGTCATTGTTCATATTTCATTAGCCAAAGCAAGTCATGGAATCAAGTCAGCCATCAATGGGGCTGGGAAATGACTTTTTTCCAGGAAAGAACAACATATTTCTTTAAAAGCATTTTATCGTGAGTGAATTGTAGCTTCACGTGCTTTGTGAGAAATCATACAAAGGGAACTTGTACCCCTTTCACTCAATTTCCCCCAAGGGTAGCACAGCACAACCACAGAACAATAGCACAACCAGGAAGCTGACACTGAATAACCCACCAACCTTCTTCAGATGTCACTGGTTTTATTTGTGTTCGTTCATGTGTATGTGTGTGCTTATTCCTCTCCACCTTTACTGCACAGCAAATATTTTTGAACAGTAATACAGCTGCCACAAGCTAACAGGTGAGGCCAGTTTCACTGGGGAGGAAAAACTGGCCAGCTCTCCTCTTAATTGAACTCCTGTCTTTGAAAAATTCATTTTTAGAGAATAATGGGATGAAATCAGAGAAAACTTGAAGTCTGTCTTGAGGCACCTGTAAGTGTAGCTAGTATTTGTGGTCTTAGACTGCCCACAGTTGTGCCCCCTTTGGGTGGCAGGACTTGTGTGTTGCTTTGGAAAACTGTCTTCCAACCCCCCCCCCAGCCTGCCCCCCAGTCCTCCCCTGCAACCTCCCTCCCCCAATCAGGCCTGGGGTGCAGGGGAATCAATTCCCTCCTGAGCTTCAAGGGTGAGCACCTGCCCTACCTCCAACCTGGCCTGACCTCATGGTCTAGCCCCCTTGCCAAACTTAGTAGACTAACTGACCAAGAGGCTTCACTAAACTTAGAATAACTGACCAAGCAAAAAGCGATAAGGACACTCTTTGCTCTGACATGGCCTGGCAAGTGAGCCACAAGCAGGTGTGTGGGAGGCCACTGACAAAGGGAGTCTTGCTGAGCATGAAGACAACACTAGCCAGACCAGGCCTTCATGGTGTTGTACTATATCTGATACCTGTGCCCAGTACCTATACCTATGCCCAGTACTTACATAGCTCCCATGCCTGAAACTTCACTGCTTCTGGATCCCCAGCTAACGGAGCTGAAGAATCCTGACTTCTTTATCCTTTTGCCTCAACTGGCCTGAACTGAGCTCCCTGACACTCTTCCTAAGTGTCTATTGTCCTGACTTGCCCAGCCAGCGGATCCCCAGCACCAGATAGGCTGAGCCAGGGAGGGTGGAACTAGTTCTTCTCTTTACAATAGTTTAAATGAAAATGATTACTTAGAGAGGGACACACAGACAAGTGTATATATGTGTGTGTACAGGTGCGTGTATACATACATATATGTATTATAGATATATATATATATATTGCCCTAAGTAAACCCTGTTTAAAAACTGTCTACCTAAAAATGCCAGGAATCAAAGCAAAGAAAACTGATGAAATTCTCTCCTTGCCCTTGCTCTTAGCTGATTTCCACCTTGTGAGAGAACTCTCAGATAGAAAAAGAACTAGCAAGAGGAACTCTTCCTAGTTGAATTCTTGTGATTGTCAGGCTGATTTTCCTGTGTAAATTTTAAGCCCAGTAGCTGCAAGGCCACAGAAAGAGCCATAAAATGAGCGTATTCCCAGGCTTGGCAATGTTACTTTGCCTCCCAGGGGTTTCCAAAGTGGTGTAAGCTTTCGCATGCTTATGCAGGTAAGTGCTGACAGATTGATGCATTTCCTTCTTGAAATAATACTGTGGGGGGAGGGGGCAATGGAGGAAATCAATAAAATACGCAAATGAAGCCTCAGATTGCAAAGGATGTGAATGTGGGTATTCTAATTTTCCTTGAAAGCGACAGATATAGCCATAAGAAGTTTCTTTGGGAGTTTTGTCAACTGCCACTTGCAGAGTAGGAAGGTATGGGGCAATGAGCCAAGGAGGGGGAGTGCCACCCACCCACCCCGAAGACCTCGCTTCAGTTCACAGAGGCCATAGAGCACTAGAACGTGTCCGCACCGGCCACCCCAAAAATGCATGACTTCTCCCAGGAAGCTACTTGGAAGATGTAAAAAGTGAGATCTAAATTGTGAAACTGAACTTTGTTCTTCTGCTTGCTCTAAAGAGCTGCCATTTGGCCACCATTGTGTTTTTAAAACTCACTGTAAGGAAGGTTTATGCCACTGGAAACTTAATTGTGGTTTGTTCTGGAGCCTTATCCTCTTGTGGGAAATTACTGTTGAGCTTTCAGAGACTTGTGTTCGATGGTCTCTCGCTTCAGCAGGGCATGTCTCCTGAGCTGAATGCAGGCAAGCGGGAGGCCATGCCATCTTGTAGCCATGCAGGGACCAGGGCACCTGGCTGCCCTCTACATCCCGCCCCTCACAGCACTGTCAACACAGTTGCTCATCTTATTTGAGCCATAGTTTCCTTATGTGTATAATACTCGAATGCCTGTTTAAAAGGTAAACTACAACTCTTCTGCCTAATGAAAATTAGAACAGCCAATAGATTCATGGTCCCTTTCCAAACAAAAAAGGATTATTGACCACAAGATACTATTACTGCAAATCCAGATCCCTAAAGTTGTATTTTAGAAGCCACACAGCAGATATTCAAACACACGCACATGCACACCATAAGCCCAGCCATATGTGGGAGAATGTGACTTTCTATTATGAAACAAGTTTTGTTAAAATATAATGGGTAGATTTCTACTTTTGGAAGTTAGCCATGGAAAACTCCCATTTGGAAGCAGGATCTGAACACAAAAGATTCTGTGTCCCTCAAAATGCTGAAAGGGACAAGAGGCAGTTTCTGGAACTTGCCCTTATAGCCCTTGATTGTGGGGAGTTGGAGTAGCAGGTGTAGTAGAGGCATCAGGCTTACCAATCTACGTAGGTTCTAGCAGCTACACAGACACACATCAGGTAGGGCAGGGCAGGGCAGGCCTGGCAAGGTGGGGAGGGGGACTGGGAAGCAGGCAAGTTCCTCAGTCCCCCAGGAATCTTCACACTATTTGCCTGTACTTTCTCTCTAGCATGCTTCCGCTCCCTTATCGCATGCTCTCTCGCCCCAGGGTGAGATGCTAACCTTTTATCCCTTCTTCCCAGGCTCAGGTGAGCCTACTCACACATACGCACATCCACTGGGCACACATGCATGCACAATCATGAGGAGGAGGCAATATCACAGGTGCTGGTTATAATACAGGCTAATGGAGGAAAAAGCCTGGCCAAACTCACTTACCTTACACAGTGACTGCAAAATGTTTGGCACAATAACAGTAAGCGTTCCCATTCTTGCCTGCACCCCCTTGCTGCCTCAGAGAAGCTTCCTCATCCGTAACATTGGCATTAAAGCTGAGACTCGAGAGGCTTGTGCGAGGACTAAATAAGACAATGCTGGAGAAGCTTTTAGCCCAGTGTCTGGTGAGCTGCAAATGCCTGGAACAGCCATTATTTGAAGAAATCTGGGGTTCCAGGAAAGTCCAAGAAAATTATGATTTTCAAGGCAGTGGGGAAAATAGAGACACAGACAAACCATTCAAGGTTCATCAGCAGATAAGACTGTGCCTCTTCTGCTCTCTGGTTACTCTTGTCTCTCCCCTTCATTGTCATTCCAGTGGCATGCTGCTCTGATTTCCCATCAACCCTGAATCCCAACAGAGGGACCCCATGGGAACGAAGCACCCTGTGATATTTCCGACTTCCATAAAGATCCAGTGAGGGCAGCCCCACTCTGGGTGAAGCACTGCATTAAACCGCCCGCCAGCGAGTCTGTTCCCACCACTGGGTTCATTATGGAAAAAGCCTGAACAGAGGGGCAGGCTAGGGAAGCTGGATGGAATCCCAGGTCTACCCAAGTCAAGTCTTTCCAGTTCTGCTTCATCATGTTATTCAAAATCAATTCCCAGAACATAAGAGTCTGCCACATTTGGGGAGAAATGTTCCAAAGCCCCAGCAACTGTTATTTGATTGACCATCTCCTTTAAGACTGTCAGTGCTGTTTTCCCCACTATTAGTACAAGTAATTGAACTGACACTGGTTAACAGGAGGAATATTCTAGAAATCCCATAAAACATCATAAATACGAATACGATTGCTGACATTTGGTCCAACCTGACCCTGGAAAGGCTGAAAATCATATCACTTGTTTTCTTTCTCACCCCCACAAGATGCATAGCATATGGATGGGCTTAAGAATAATGGGACAGCACCCTGGCCAGAAGGCAGGGGACAGGGGGGAGCAGAGGCTACCCTGAGTTCACAGAAAAGTCATTCACAATAACCCAAGCTTGTCATCAACCTAAATGCCCATCAACAGACAACTGGATAATGAAATTGTGATATGTGTGCTGGACGGAATACTACTCGGTGATTAAAAAGGATGATATCTTGCCTTTTGTGACCACCAGGGTGGAATCGTAGGTGATTCTACTAAGAGAAGTCAGAAAGACAATGACAATTATGGGATGGTTTCTCTCTCAGGTGGACTAAAAGCAACCAAAGTCAACAAACTGGCAAAATACAACTAAAATAGACTCCATGCAAACTACAGTGTCACCAGAGTGGGAGGGACTGGGAAGAAGGACAGGAATCAGTTTGACTGCGAGGTGTTTCCAGAGCTCAGTGAGCGGCTATGCACATATCAAAGAGTGAAGCTGTGCTCCCGAAGTTACGTCATTTTGGGAAAAAATGGTAAATTGATAAAAGTTGAATTTAAAAAAGAAGAGGCCGCAGCAGAGGCCATTTTGGTAATGGATGGTTAGTGTCTGCTGGGGAGCCAGTGAGGGAACACCCTCCTTCCAGGAGCTGGGCAGAGTTCTTCCTCTCCTGCACTCTGCTCCATCCCTGCAACCCACCTACACAGCTGCACACACCCAGCACCTGGAAGGAGTGGGGGGAATGCAGTCTTTTCAATTCCAAGCGGCTGTCTTCCCCCGCTGCGTCCGGGGTGGCAGTTTCCCAGCATCTGTGGGGCATCGTGGACATTGAAAGGTTTGAGACTGGACCCAACCACCATGAAGGGACAAAAATATTTTTTTTTAATGCCAAAGGAAGCCAGAGTGAAACACCAAGTGATAACAGTTTACATTTGGCTTAATTATATTTAATTGGTACCTATAAATTTATTTGTTCTCCAAATCCCCCATCATGCTTATTGTCTTGCTTTGTTAACACTGAGCAAAATAACATGTGCTGCTATCACACCCTCCCACGCCGGCCTCCCTGGACCCCCTGGCTCCCTTCCCGGAGCTGAAGTTTGAGTTCACCAGGGGACTGGGGTCATCAGCAATGGACAGCAGGAACCATGTTGTATTTTGTAATTGTAGAGGAAGCCTACTTTATATTCAGAACAAGGCGGTCCTTCTCTCTTCCCCTCTCAGCATGTTATAAGATGCTAAACACATATCTGGGGTTCTTAAATGCACATGGATGGAAAATGTTGAAACTTAAAAAAGACAGTTCAAATACAAGTTGCTGCCTCTGTGTGGTGAGGTGGGAAGAAGATGACTCTCGGTGACCCTGCAGCCTCCTCCCCTGCCTGGGACCTACCCCTGTGCCGAGGCAGCTTGCCCGTCCACAGCCACCACTTGGCCTCGGTCCCTATCTACCTCTGCTCCCAGGGCCCCTGAGAAGTGGGCAAGCAGGTCCCCGCAGATATGGAGGTGGGCAGTGGGAGGGACAGCCCCAGGGACAAAACTGGACCAAGTAGCAACCCCTCAGGAACCAAAGAAAAGAGAGATGCAGCTGCAGTAGGGAGGGGGTCACTTTCCCCCTCACTTCATTTGTTCGTTCATTCATTCGCCCATTCAATCATTCCACAAAGATTTATTGAGGGTGAAGATCAACACAAGAAGACTTTGTCTCTGTCGCCAGGTTCCACGCTAGGGATTCAGGGCATGGGGTGATCTAAGGAGGCTGCAGCAGCCCATCAGGACACAGAATGGGAACACACGAAGGGCAGTGCCCCTCCCCCACACCCCTTACTGCTCGATGATGGCCAGTGGTGTTGTGAGTGGGTCTCAGATCTGTCCTGCGGAGCAGGCTGAAGAGAGGCGACTGCAAACAGCAGCAGCGGCAGCAACAGGAAGCTACCGGGACCCAGGTGAAAGGTCAGAGGTCAGCTGTTAGTGTTAGTTATCAACTGACAGGGGTCCTTTACTGACTACCCACCAGGCCCTGGGCCTAGGGCTCGCCTACTTTTGTCGTTTAATCCTCACAACCATCCAGTGAGGCAGAGCTTTTGCAGGACTTGGAATTGAAGCAGTGAAGTCACAGGCCACAAAACCAGGATCACAGGATCAGATCCAGCTGGTGACCCCCACAGCTGCTCTGCACCCTGTTTGTGTCTAAAGACAAGACTGAGCCCCATTTGCTTGGTGGGAATAAGAGCTCCACTGAATGGTTTGTTTTCACAGACGATGCAATCAAGGCAGCGAGTGCACAGAATGAACTGGATGCTCTGGTGCTGAACTAACTTCAGCAGATTGACACAAAACTAGGAGGTGACCGGGACTGGGCCAGGGAAGTTGTTCTGGAGTCCAGTGATTCAGGGGTTACCTTTCAACAGCTGCATTCCTGAATTAAAGCTACGATTGTCAGAGAAGCCTGGGGAAATCAGGAGAACCTTGCGGGACTGAGCATGGTCAAGGGGTGGAAAATGAAACACCTCGTTCATGCAGCAGTCGCGCTGGCAGCACAAGGAAGAAAGATGAAAGTCTCCGCAAGCAGCTGATGTTATGGACGTGGTTGGTTTCACCTCCAGCAGTTCCATCTTCATCGAGTCTTGGTTCTTGCCTCCTAACATTCTGTTCCATAGGGATATTTTATTGAATGTCCACTGCGAAGGGATAGACTCATTTAAATAAAATTGAACATTAATGTGATCATCAATCTTTAAACTGGAAACTAGGAGGCCAATTTATCTTGGTTGATCATGTCAACATTTAGATGCTGATTTATTTTTGTGGCATTCTATTCTCCTTCCCCTCAAGTCCTCCCTGAGCAGGGATTTCTAGCTTTTCTCGCTCCTAGTTTCTGTGTTTGAGGCATGCTGGAGGATTCTTTCTTCCAGGATATGGAAGTTGTTGGGGTGGTGTTGGAGTGAGGAATGGGGGGGGGGTGGACAAAGGTGACCTCTCCCCCACCAGATCATGCTTTTCCTAATTCCCCCAGGACTGCCAGGTCATTGTAAGAGTACAGCAAAAGGAGGAAGTTTTCCCACTGGGGAGAATCAGGTCAGGCTTCCTGGAGGGAGTGACTAGTTCTGGAAGGAAATCTTTTAAGTCAAGAAAGAAATATCCAGGGGTAAATAAAGAAAATATAAAGGTGGGAAGAGAGGGATGGGCACATGGGTGGAGAATAGGAGAGGGAAATGGAAACAAGACTGGGAATAAGGAACCAATTTCATAAAACTGCCCCTCACCCTGACTTTTTTTTTCACTGTGGATGTGGGCCCCTGGGAAAGGAACTGTTAACAAAGACTTCCTCTCCGATCTTCTCAGAAGCAGCGCCATCAGGTGATTTTAGTTTCCAGATGGACTCCCAGTCCCATCTCCTGCTTGGCATTCTGGGCAAAGGCTCCTTGGGTCAGGAGAAGCCATGATTCTCAATTTTTTTCCAGTTTTATGGATTGGCCCATTGTTTACATAATTATATAAATTGGGGAGTCCATCTTCCCCCCCCATAGGTGCACATCCCTCATCCTCCCTCCAGCAGAGTGCCAATGACAATACCAATCTCCCAAACCCAGTCTCTCCATCCTATACCCTCTGTGGGGAGGATGCTAAGAATTACTTTTGTTTGTTTTTGCCAGTTTGTTTTTGTTGGTTATTTATATCCTGCAAAGGAGTGAAAACATCCAGTAACTGTCTTTCACTTCGTTATTTCACTCAGCATCATCACTTCAAGGTCCATCGACTTTGTCCCAAAGGTATCCTTTCATCTTTTTGACTGCTGAGTAGTACTCCATTCAATATATATCCCAGAGTGTCTTTATCCTATCCTCTGTCAGGTACTAGGCTGATATCATGCCTCAGCTATTGTGGCTGCTATGAGTACAGTACATGCATCTTCTCAGAGTTGTGTTTGCAGATTCTTTGGGCAAATACCCAGCAATGCCACAGCACATTTCCATTTTCCTGTGGATTCCCATTTTCCCATGCTCTACATTTCTAACAAGTTGATGCTGCTAGTCTGGGACTACATTTTGAGAACCACTGCTCTAAAGTATTCTTCCAGAACCACAAAGTATCTGAGTAAGAAACAACTGTTATTGTTTTTGTTTTTTAACAAAAAACAAAACTTTGTCCATCTTTTTACAGAAATCTCATCAAGTTAGATGAGTCAATGACAGCTCCAGATCCCTTCTCCCCCAAGATTCTCAGCCCCAGAGCTCATCCTGGTAAAAGGAACTGTCTGTTAGAGGGGGTCCTTGAACACAACGAAGTGGGGTATCTGCAGCTACTCTGCCCAGGATCTCCCCTCCCCCCCCACTGTCCTGAGGGTACTATCAGGAAAACTTGTGCTGAAATAGTCCTGCGCCAGCTGGCATGTAGCATCACCACAGATGTTACCAGAATCAAGAGTGCTGCTCCAGGTGGAGGGAGGACTCTGGAGCTGACCTGGAAACCCCTTGCCTCGGTCACCCTGCTGTCTGCTCCTGTTTGCCTCTCAACCTCCAGCAATTTCTCCACCTCTGGCAATTCTGGGCTCATTCTCCATTTATGACTGTTACGGAAAAGAAAGGAAGAATTCCTTTCATAATAACCTTCTGAAAGCTTAGGAAGCAGGACCACCTGACAGGTCATATTTGGACAAAAGGAAATCTTTGAAATGTGTGCTAAGGTGGTAATTTCCTTTGTGTATATCACAGAGAATTTCTAAAGCAGTAATATTATGCTGTTTTTCTCCAATAAGCTCATGAGTTTGTGGGGCGCATCTTATTTGGAGCAAATGGAGAAAGGATGGGGAGGAAGGGGGAGTAGGCAGAAGGCTCCTTTAGAAATCTCATTTTGAAAAGATTATATATTTATCTCTGCCAAGGACAGCTACTAGATAGATAGAATAGCACGTTATTAGTCATCATCTCTGCTAGTAGAAATAGGTGAGGCTTTTATTTATTCTTTTCTCCCAAGTGTATTTTGCCATCAAGAAAAAATGAAGCAGGTGTTCTTACAATTAACCTTAGGCGCCATGGCCTGTGGGATGCGGCGTGTACACAGGAGCCCGAGTCTATCTGCAAAGGGGAGTGAGAAAGGTTCCAGCAGGAAACAGGGTTTGTGGGCCTGGGGCAGTGAGGTCCCAGAGGGGTGAGGCTTCCTGTGGGATTTGTTCAACTAAAATCAGAAATACATACAATGTTATTTCTGAAATAAAAATTGACCTTGAATCTAAGGGGGGGGGAAATGAGGCAGGCATGGAGTTATGCTTAGGGGAGACAAGAATACCATGGATTAGAGATGCCCTCTGTCCTCTTGGGCTCCCCTGGCTTCCTCCATACTGGCCAAGCAGGGTAGACTCTCATCCCAGGACCATGAAGCCCTCACTTCCTGGGGAACCCCTCAAATGGAAAGAGCCTCAGCCACTAGCACTGAGTGTGCTACCTGACAGCCCAGGCTGGGCGCTACTCTGGAGAACTCTGAATGACTTTCTCTTTCCTCCTTTTCTTTCCTCCCACTCTCCATCTAGACTGAGGGGTGACATCTGAAGCTGATGGAGTCTGTAAAGTCCCCCCCTTCCTCTGTGCCTGCTCATCTCACTTCTGCTTCCTCCTCCTTGTCTCTTCCTGGCTCTGGACCAGGGCAGACAGGAGAGCCCTTAGCTGCCTCCCCTCCTCTCTGTACCCCACCCACCTCACACTTGTTCTCAGTCTTTTCTGGGCCCTTTTCCTAGATTTTGGGACTAGAAGTAACCTGTTCCTAACCAACTGAGAGAAAGTTTAAGATCATTAAAAGATTTCATTCAGACTCCCAGGCTAACATTGCATCCTGGGGGCAGGGTGGGGGGTTGCAAGTACAGCTTGATGGGAAATCCAGGAGTTCCCCTTCTGGTCATTAGTCTGAAGGAAATTACCAGGAGTGTCATGATGATGATACACAAGATGTTCCTCAAAGTACTATCTACATTATTTTTAAGAACAAAAAAGGGAGTCCATCAGTAAATGGCTATAAATGCATGCAAAGGAGTACTATGCAGCAAGTATAAATCATGTTGCAGGAGCACATTTGATGACCAAGAAAAGTGGGCTAATAAGCCAAATAAAATACTGATGAGCACACCCAGCCTGGCCTGGCCTCCCCTTCCTGAGCAGTGTTCACCCACCTTGTGAACACCTCCCCTGCCCCCAAGGTCCTGGTCCAGAGATGTGTATGCTGGAGGATTAAGACAAAAATATGCTTTCCCCAAAGTAGCTTTTGGGAAAAAGTCTAAGTGAAAGGGAACACCAACCAAACAGGTGTAGGAAAAGGGAGTGTTTCATTGACCGTTAACCCCAAGCCTGGGCAGGATTCATCCAGGCACTCAACAAAGTCTGGTTCTCTTCTGAGGAAGCTAGTTCCCACTCTCCCATATTTCCTTAGGAATGGCCCCTGCATAGGTAATCGACAGGATCATTGTCATCTTTAAGGCTCTGCTAGGAGGCTGCTTGTGGAACCCTTCATTTCATTAGCCCCTCCAACGGAGCTGGTTATAGGGCATTTCTTCTCTGCTCTCCAGGGAGCTGATGGCATATTGAGGCTCGTTTTCATTTTATCGCTGCAATTATTCCATCTTTATCTCATATCTTCCAAAGGGGGTGAGAGAAAATGTTTAGTCATTTTTGCACAAGTTGTGGGATCTATGTTCTCCCTAATCCAAGCACCTGACCATAGTGAATCCACTGAATTCAAGGGGACAGGAGGGGAGCCCTTCTTGGCTCCCCTTGGCACCTCCTTAGCTAGGGGTTGTGAGAGGTGAAGGAAGGAACACACGCTGCAGGAACCCCCCAAGCACAGATTACATAAAGAAAAGAGGGTTGGATAAATATGGAAAATGTTAAATTAAATAAAGTTACTCAGATTTCCTCTCAACCTTTAATATGCTAATGTGCTCAAAACCATCAAGAGAAAGGTGGGAAGAGAGAGGATATAATTTGTAGTGTTTCCCACATTTTACACAGAGTATTTGTGAGAATCTGAGGTGAATCTAAGGAGGACCAGTGATCTGAATGGAGGGTGACCAACTTTCCAGTCTACCTAGGACCCCTGGGTTATACCTGTTCCTTCTGCTTCATTGTTATACACCCTCATTGTGACTCTTGAAAGGGTCCAAAATCAAATGCTAAAGTACATAGTCACCATCAGTGACCTAAACTGAGGACTCCACATTGTGGCTGTGAGTCCCCAATCAGAACTTGCCTTGGAGGGTCACGCACTCATTGGGGCCATCCTCTTGGTGGTATTTTGCAACTGTCCCTATCTGGGTGGGTTCATCATCAGCTCTAGCAGCTAAAGAAGGTCAGAGCCCTTGAAATTATCTTCACGGAATGTTTAATAACAACATGGGGAAAATCAGGCAGCAAAGCAACAGTTCCTGGAGTTTGTCCCTCAAGTTCTGATTCTCCTTCATGTTCTCCTCGGGTCCCCCTCTCCGTACTCTATTCCTCTGCAGGTTCTCTTCTCCCAGGGTCACACAGCCCTCTGAGCCACTCCCTCCTAGACCCACGTGTGTACAATCATGGGGAGAACACAATACCACAGGTGCTGGCTATAGGGGCAAAAACCACAATAACCCCCTTTCCCCTACAGTGGGTGTCTGTGTCAAGACACTGACAAGGTGGAAAGTACAAAGGAACATGTATGGATTTCCTTGTGAAAAGAAAACCAGTTTCCAAAGAAATGATCTCCTGGAGGGGACGGTGAGATGAAGCTATGCAGTGTTGTTATTGTAGGGGACAGAGGGGTCTCCAGGAATGTCTGTTCCCAACGCTGCAGTTTTCTGTCCTTCTCTTCAGCAGGGGAGGTCTGTGAAGATGAGAGTTTCAAAGAAACCTGGAAGTTTGTCATTTTTATGATTTTCATCTCATCTCTGTTTTATTGATGGCAAGTAGCTAGTGTACAAGCTACTCCTTTTCTACTCTTCAGAGAAGACTACCTCACACTGAGGGGTGGGCGGATCCCCTCAAGGGCAGAGAACATAAACACATCCATTATTGGGAATTCTCCATGGATTTGCCACTTCATCCCCATTTATTTAATTATTCAATCATTTTTCTATGTCAACATGGATTAATGAATATTTATTTTTATACTTTCAGTTACAATCAAAAATCACTTTGCTCAAATTGTTCCAACTTTGGAACAAATCATCCATTGGGGGCTCTTTAAATTGGCTTATGTCCATAATTGTCAAGTTTTGCTATTTTGCTGAGTCCTTCCTTTCTTTCTGGAAGTATAAAATGAGATTTTTAAAATTATAATTATAAAAACTCTCAATCCTACAGAAAAGTAGAAAAAACTAGCATAATGAAACCTCATACCACTCTTTAGATTTAACAACTGTTAACACCTTTGACATCTCTACCTCATGTTTGTTTTCATTTTTGTGCCTAAGCAAGGTTTTTAAAACATAATTACAATGTCATTAATCACAACCAATGAAATGAACACTAATGCTGCCTGACTAGCACCTATTACAAGTCAGTGCTCAATCTCCCCTATTTAAAAAACAGCATTTTATAGTTGATTTGTTCAAATCAGATTTACAATGGATTTGGCTAATTATATCTCTGCAGCGTTATTTAGGATGCACATCTAGCTTCAATATTCTTATAAACTAGACTTAGCTCTAGAAGCTTGATTATATTTTCCCCCGAATTAAAGACATTAATTAAAGAATCCTACCCCGGAATCAGACTTCATTTTAGAGGGACTCTCCAGCGGGACTCGCTGGAACCACATTTACAAAGTGGAAGTGTGGACTTGAAGGTGGTAAAGAATTCACAGCTGGCGATGCCCAGCACAAATACCAGGAGAGACATAACCAGGCTCATATTTTATTAGGGTTGTGATTGTTTTTGCTACTGCTCTGGTTACCGAGTCCCACAGATTTTTATGAACTGTCCCAACTCTATTTTTCCCATAAGCCCTATTACTTTTTAGCATGCCAGTTTGCAGAACTCAGGGTTTTTAGCAATGTGTATCTATGACATTAGTGCAAAAATGCCTGTACATCTTTACTGAAAAAAATAATCAGGAATCTGGATAGACCTGGAAATGTCAGAACATTTAATGCCTCCATATCCAAGGAGTCTCCTAGATCTGCTTTCATGTCTATGAACCCTGACAGTCCCCTGAGGGGATTCCTAGGTCACTAGTTCCCAGATGGTTGCAGAGAAGAGGACAGCTGGCCACTTAGCTGGCCTTCCTGGGGTTCCTGCCTCCGCTTAGCACCTCCCTTGACTTTTCCTGTTGCCGGTTCCTATACTCCCACAGCCCCAGTGCTGCACCAGCAAGAGGATTTCCCTCACCAAATATTATTTTGTATTACCATTAATCATTTTGTTGTTTATATTTTATGTATATACATGTATAAATATATTCCTGGAAATCTACCCAAAGGACACCAAAACACTAATTCAGAAAGACACCTGTTCTCAGATGCTTATCACAGCACTATTCACAATAGCCAGGATATGGAAACAACCCAAATGCCCCAAAACTAATGAGTGGTTGAAAAAGCTGTGGTATATTTACACCATGGAATATAATTCAGCAGTCAAATCCAACAAAAATGATGCATTTGTGATAACATGGATAGATCTAGAGGGAATCATATTAGCAGAAATAAATCAGAAAGAGAAAGACAGAAACCAAATGGTCTCACCTATAGATGGGGTATAGGATTAACAAACAAGACCAACTGGGGCAAGCAGTTAGGGTAGGGGAGTGGGAAGGGAGAAATCAGGGAAGGGAGGAGCAGAAGAAGATCAAGATGAAGGTTCACCAAGTACTATAATCAGCTGCCTGACTGATGCCAGGACAGCAGACCGAGCACCTACTCTTGGAGACGTTGACTGTTGGTGCTGAGGTCAGGCAGTGACAGACACAGCCCACAAACCGCTGGGATGCTGGGCGAGTCATCTTCATGATTTGCTTGTAGGGCTGCTTCGCTTTCTGTTTGTCTATTTTACCCACCCCTCCAAACCCTCCCCACACCCCACCAATGTTTCAACAAGTGATTCCAATATTTGGTGCAAATATCGAAGAGGCACTGAAAAATTAAATCTTAGAGGTGCACTTTTAAAAGTAAACACATGGAAAACTTTCAGTGTCTGGAGGAAGAGGGGCCTCAGGCAAAAGGTAGGTGTGAAGCAAAGAACCATTTGCTGACAGAAAGAACCGCCTTGTATGACATGGCCTGGGCATCCCATGTATCCATCTGGGGCCCCACCTTCCTCTGTTCCAAAGGCCAGATGCCACTTCAGCAGCCAGGTGAACAGGTGGGGCCTCCGGGTGTGCCCCCCCACTGTGGGGGAGTGTCTCAGGAGTATCCTTAGCCAGGGAACTGCCTCAGGTCCAGCTGGGGTTCTGTGGTCCAGTCGCTGGCCTCTCCACAGCCGCTTGCTCTACCAACAGAGAATTTTCCATGTGTGTGCCTGGCTGTGGCCCCACACTCACAGCTCCAGGAACTTCCTGGGATTCCTGACTCAGGCACAGTGGGGAAAGGTGAGAACCTCACTCCTTCCTGCCCAGAATGTGGGACCAGGACATAAATCTCCACATGCTCTTTTTCTGGACTTTCTACTCCCTCCCTGAGAAATCAGGTCCAAGTTTCTTGGGTCTTAGACATCACCCTGTTTCCAGGACTTCCTGGAACTAGGTAAAGGGGAAGGCAGGCTTTAGTTTTTTGGAGGGAGATGAATCGCTAGACTCTACCACCATCTTGTTTGGGTGACTTTAGACAAAGAGTAGGCATGAATTTAGTTCCTCTCGCATAGTGGAAAAGCATGTAACTCACACGTTTCTCAAACTCGTGATAAAACTGAACTCACTAGGAGGTGGCAATTACTACTTGGCAATTACTGCTGTCATGACTAGTTTCCGAAGGTCCTGGCCTACCCTGCAGGCCTAGGGAGTCTCGGTCATGCTTTCCTGTCTGGGGTTGCTGGTCTACCCAGGCCTTCAAGATTCGAGGAGGGTGTTTCTCACCCCAGCTTTCACTTCATGCTGTCTGAGGAGGGATCCTTCACAGGGTGGGTGTGGAGAGAAGCATGTGACAACTCCATAGTCTCAAACACAGCTCCCTGAGGATTTCTAGTTCAGCAGCCTGAAAATAAATTTTTACAGAGTAGGGTGGGAGAACTGGGCAATTCATTTCTGACAAACTCCTCTTGGAGCAGCAGGGTCAGCGTTATAAAGTCTGATGAGGCTTATCTTCCTCTGGGACTTTATTTCTTTGTTTCCCAAAAACTGGACCTGGATCATAAGCCGCACTGGGGGTGGCAGACATCACCGAGGACCAGAGGACTTCAGGCAGGCGGGCCATGGGGGACAGGGAGCCATATCTCTCCAGATCAATTCTGTTGAAGGACGGAGCACCCTCCCATCCACTCAACTCCCAGGAAGCTGCTGGTGGGTCTGGCAGCAATTCAGCATCCACTTGGTAAAAATAGCTTTTTTATTTATTGTTTGGCAAAATACTCTATCAAACCATTCCGGGTTCTTCTAGAGATAAGATGGCGGTAAAGCCCAAAAGGAAAATTAAAGCTTTAATGCAGTGTTGCAGACTTCGCTTCATTTTGTTGTAAATTGAGTGCCATAAAACAGAGCCCCAGCAGCCTGCCTGGAGGAACCATCTCATTTCCTGCCATGTAAGGCCCGAACGCAAGTCCAAGATGTCCCACCTCAGAGAAGTCTAAGCATGGAGGAGGGCTCCCACACACTAGCTATGTCTTCCTTTATGTCTTTGTCTGGAATTCTAATTTGCTTACAGATTCGTGAACAGGGCCTTGGTCTGTGAAGTCTCTCAGTACCCAGAGCCTGACCACCGGTCATCAGAGGCACTCCCCCCACCCCTGAGCCCCGCAAACCCTGCACTTTATAAACACTTGGGGAAAGGAGACCAGCCCTTTGGGGCTGCAACCTGCTCTATTAGTCTTTTTAAAAATTTAGAAGCTAGGACCCTCAAACTACTGAAAATGGAACTACCATTCAATGGTCCAGCGGTCTCACTTGAGGCAATTATCCAGAGGACACAAAAACACTAATTCTAAAGGACACCTGTACTTGGATGTTTATTGCAGCACTATTTACAATAGTCAGGATATGGAGACAACCCAAAGGCCCCAAAATACATGAATGGGTCAGAAGTCTGTGGTATTTGTACACAACGGAATATTGTTCATTAATCAAAAAAGACAAACATGTCATTTGTAGCAACAAGGATGGAGCTAGAAGGAATCATGTTAGCAGAAATAAGCCAGAAAGAAAAAGAGAAATACTGAATGGTCTCACTTACATGAGGGATATGGGGAAAACAAGCAAATGGATAAGAAAAATTTAAAATTCTCAACAGAGTTGAAGCAGTGGAGCAGGAGAGAGGGAGAAGGGTAGAGCCGGGGGAGATGGGTACAAGAGATTAAGATGGTTCATGGGTGATAGGGTGATGGGAGAGCCTCGGAGTAGACAATGATGTAAAATATATATTAAAATAGATTTTTTTTAAAGTTTAGAAGCTATAATTTTCTTCTTAAATTTTGTCCTTTAAAGGACAATGTGTTTGTAAATGTATATATTCATTAGGCACTTTATTAATTTTTTAGCTTGTTTTGTTTTATTTTTTAAATTGATTGCACACATACATATTTAGACATATGTGTACATATGCACACACATATACATACATGTACGTACGTATATACATGTTTACACGTATATATATTTTTTTATATTGTTGTACACCCAGAGGTTCTCCCACCACCATCAGTCACTGTATCACTATATGCAGTACTCTGCAGAAGGCTTGGGTTATGCTTTTTTTTTTTTTTAATGCTGTTGAGAGGTTTTCCTAACCCAGAACTCAGCATGACATGACTCTGCATGACTTCTCTTGCTGCTTGGGGTGAAAGTAGGCCCTGGATGGCTGTTGTTGGCCTGATTGGTTTCCCAGGAAGCCTCCCCTGCTTTAGCCAGGTGTTTTCATCTTTGGGAACAAGGGGATGCAGAGCGGAGGAGTGGGGGTACCTCCCAGCCCTGCTGGCAGCTCTCCTCCTGGGTCCTCTCGTGCCCTTCAGCGGGGATCCTGTGCTGCTGGGCGTTCGCGGCCAGCAGACGCTCTCAATTTAGAAAATCACAATGAATTGTGACTTGGCATTCACTTTACTATGACGTTTCAAGCCTCTGTTTTAAGATGAAAGCCCCTGTAGGTGAATGAACTAACATGAGTCCTATCTGGAGACTCTGGGGTGCCCCCAAGGAGCCTTGTGCCTGAAGTGCCTGTGGGGGACTGCTTGCACGGAGATCACACAGAGTCCCTTGACTTGCATCACTTGGTTTTGTGTTCACTACAAACTAGGATGCATTGATAGGCAGCCCTCTACCTACATAACCTCTGGAGGGTGCCCCCTCTGTCCAGAGAGGGAGAATAGCTGGAGATGGAGGCATTTAGGGTCCCACAGTTTGCGGATTCACGCATGTGCACGCACTGGAGCTCACCCCACTCTCATTTAAGCCGAGTTCTGAACATTAATATTCACAGTACACACCTGAGGTCACCCGGCAGCAACAGCAGTGAATTCGATGTACTTCACCCTCACTCTGCAGTCAAACACACAGGTACTGTTCATATCTCCTCACTTTTGTGTGCTCTTGTGAAAACATGCTATGAATTGGATACCTTGACCTTAAGCTGGAAAATTCTCTGATGAGTCCTTGTGAAAATCCACAAGCCACTGTTCCTGGGTCCACATGACCAGCCTGGGTTTGCATCCCTCCAGGCATGAGGAGAACCCAACTCAACTGGCACCCCTGTGTGTCTGACCTTGGCCAGCCCACAGCTCTCAGGCATCCCTATGTCCCGATAACACTTCCAGCACCCAGGAAACTAACATTCTTCCTCAGAAGGGCTTGGAGGCAGAAGAGGCAACTTGTGCATCTCTGACTTGAAGATGTCAAATAGCACCATAAACCCCCAGGAAGTTGCTTCTCCATATTGAAGTAATTTGTGGCACCGTACAAAGATGGCGCCCAAAATTGGGGTCCTAAGGGAGAAGCCACAGCATCTGGAGGTTAAATGTGTAGGCTCTACAGCCAGGCCAGGGGGATCAAGTTGGGCTAACTAGCTATCAGGTGCTTTGGCAATTAGCATAATCTCACCTATAAGGGAGAGACAATAATAATAGCATCTACCTCATAGCTACCTCAAGTGAGGTGCCTGCCCTGAGGTAATCCCTCCCCAAAAAGCAAGGTGCCATTGTCACCACATGGGCTGTGGAGATGACCCTGGCAACATGGGGGAAGCTGTTTTCTTTCCTTCTGTGCTGTTTAAGGCCATGTAGCTGGATGTTGCTCCTTTTTTGCCGTAGGGAGTAATGGGGGAAAAACGTGCCACTCAGGACTCTCCAGTCTCTACCACTGGAAAGTACTGACTGGTGGGACGGGAGCTGACTCTATAAATAGTGCAAAGTGGAGAGAGAGAGAGAGAGAGAGAGAGAGAGAGAGAGAGAGAGAGAGAGAGAGAGAGAGAGAGAGAGAGAGA
>PVHY01012248.1:10569-45262 GCA_004024945.1 Uropsilus gracilis | reverse complement strand
GAAGGAAGTTTAGCAACAACCCAGCGTTCAGTCACGTAGTAATGTTCGACTTGAGGCGCTAACCCAGCTTCCTCTGAAGAGGGCTGACTTCTCACTGTCGGGTAAATGAATCAGCGAGGCTTTTCCCACCATTGGTCCATGTCCAGCACCTGCGGTGTTCAGTCGACTATCAGATCCTCGCAGCCAGGAGGTACGCCTGGCCCAGTGGGTGTGGGCGTGTGTGACTGGGCTCTCCTGACCCAGGAGCCGGGCGTGGCAGGGAGGCGTCGCGCAGGTGCGAGGAGGAAGGACAGAGAACTTGCGAGGGCAACGTGGCTCTTTCTTCGCTGTTGGTTGTTAACCAGCCTTCGAGGTAACGCCAAGGGCTCCGCCATGCTTTCCTGCTACCGCTGAGGAGCTACCCAGGGTGGGGTGGTCCCTCTCCCTCCACACGCAGACAAGCGCGGCATCTCCTCCCATCAGCGCCTCCGCAGGCGCTCAGCTTTGCTTCCCCTGAACCTTCTGTTCTGCTGCAGGTTTCCAAAGGCCTCCGCCTCCGCCCCTTTCCTTGTCCTGAGTGCTCGGCCTTTGGCTCCCCGGTGACGGCATCGTGCATCTGTTGGTCCAGCTCTTTGCACGTCAGCGCTGCTGGACAGGTCAGGGCTGCCATCAGCCAAAGCTGTCCGGGCCTTGGAAAAGAAGGTTGGAAAGACGCATCCTGGGGATCCCGGCCTCTCCCTGGGCATCCGCAGTGGTGTCTCCCCCTACTCCTCCTCCTCCTCCTCCCTTTCTCTCTCTCTCTCTCTCTCTCTCTCTCTCTCTCTCTCTCCCTCCTTCCCAATGCAGTTCTTAGTGGTGAGGGCACAGCTTTGCGCTGTGAAGTGTAAGTCTGCCCAGTGATGCAAGGATCCTTGTACCCACAGCTCAGGAAGCGAGCAGGTGCTCACTGAGATGGAGGAGGCACTTACTAGGAAGGACTCTTGCTGAAAGAGACAGGAATCACAGGGATACGGAACGAGCTGCGTGACGTGTGCGATCAGGGTGTTGGATGGAGAGCAGCCTTCTCGGGACGACGCTGAGGTAGAAGCCTGATGCTGAGAACACGTCCTTCTCCCTGCTCCCACCTGTGCCCAGGGCTTCCTCTCGCCACCAGGAACATCACAAAGCATCAGTGTCTTGTCACCGCCCGAGGCACCTGCTTTCTCAGGATGTCCAGGCCAGGAGCCGCTCTGCTTCCGTTCCAGTGAGCCGTGTTCACCCCAAAGAGTCAGTCTTGATGCTCTTAAAGGAGCAGAACATCACCATCAGCACGTGACCACAAGATGCGGACCACAAGATGTGACAGGGCTGTTGAAATCGTGACTTTGTTGAACTCGGGGAGCGAGACTCGCGCTTATGCTTTAACGAAGCGCTGTTTCCCGCTTCCTTGTGAATTTCTGCAGCGTGGCGGTCCTTCCCTCTGCGTGGTCACCGCCGTCCTCCCACGGCCACGGCCCCCGTCATCCATCGCACAGCTCCTGGTGGTCCTTGACCCCCTTAGCCCTTGCCCTCCTCCTACCGCATCTTCCTCCCCTGGATGCCTTAGATCTGTGGTTTATTTCAAGGTTTGTCTTGATCGGGTTGATCGGGTCCTTTGTTTTGTATCTCAGTGTCTCAGACACACAGGGAAACCGCCTGCCCTTTATCTTTCCCTTCTGACTTATCCCACCTAGTTCTGTAGTTACCGCAGACAGCGCGAGTTTTGTTTAGCAGGACCGTTCTCACAGGGGTGGGTATCGAGGTTTCCATTTGACTTTTCCCAGTGATGAGCGAGGATGAGTGTACGTTCATGTGCTTGTTAGCATTTGTATATCTTTTCTTGGAGAAGTGTCTACTTTCAACTGGTGGCTCATTTTTTTTTTTTTTTGATTCGGTTGTTTGGTTCTCGTTGAGTTGTACGAGCTCTTCATGGCGTTTCACTCTCAGCCTTAGCCTATGTATGTGCAAATATTTTCTCCCATCAGCAGGTGTCTTTTCACTTTGGCTACTGTCCCTTTTTTTGCCCAGATCTTTAGTTTGAGGTGGTCCCAGTTGCTTATTTTCTCCGTTGCTTTCCTTGCTGCTAGAGATGAGTCTCCAGAGATATTGCTGAGGTTTAAGTCATGACGTGTTTGACTGTGTTTTTATCTAGGTATGCCATGGTTTTAGGTCTTACATCCACTTCTTCTATAGATTGTGAGCTGGTTTTTGTCTACGGTGGGAGATGGTACTCTAGTTTCATTCTTTGCCACGTGACAGTTCAATTGTCCAATTTTCCCAGCACCAGTTATTGAGGAGACGTACCTTGTTCCAGCGTTATTCCTTGTTTTCTTTCTCATAGATTGGCTACTCATATGTATGCGGCTATTTCCAGGCTCTGAATTCTATTCCATTGGTCTGTTTGTCTGTTTTTGTTCCAGTATCACGTTACTTTAATTGTCATGGTTTTATAGTGTAGTTTGAAGTCTGCAAGTATCATAAACCCAATTTTTGCTAGTAAGGAGAGCTTTGGCTATCTGAATTTCAGCAATATTTGTAGCATTTCTTTAAAGAATAATATTAAACAATATTAAGTAAAATATTAAATAATATTCTTTAAAGAATATTATTGAGACATTTATTAGCATTACATTGAATCTGTAAATTGCTTTAGGTAGGATGGCCATTTAATAATGTTGATTCTTCCAATCCATGAGCAGGGAATATCTTTTCATTGCTTTGTGTCTTCTTCTGTTTCCTTTAACGGTTAATAATTTGCCTTGTATAGGTCCTTTACCTTCTTTGTTAGGTTTATCCCAGGTATTTAATTTTTGGTATAATTGTAAATGGGATGGCTTTGCATATAAGAAGGCAATCGATTTTCGTTTTATTATTATTTTTTTTATTTTTGGATTTTGTACTATGCACGATTGCATAACTGTTGATTCCGTGGGATTACCCCACCCCACCACGCTCCCTCTGGTCTCATGGTCTCCTTTCTTTTTGTTCTTTGTCCACGTTTAGCCCTTTAGTCTTTTTGGTCTTCTTTTTTCCCTTTATTTCTCAATATCTTCATTGGCCATTCCGAGCGCCTTTGGCTGGCACCGCTGTTTCTTGTTTCCTGGTGGCTGCTCTTTCTACTGTTTTCTGCCTCTTTTTGCTGCTTCCTCCCATTATGTTTCAGGTCTTTAGTTCTGGGGATCCGATTCCCAGTCTTGTGTTTTGGTAGAGCTGCTCCTCCATGGGGACAGTCTGTGGTTGATGGTGGGTCTCCAAGTCTTCTTTTTAGGATCTTTGCTGTTAGGTCACTGCCATTTTTTTTTTTTGAGACTAGGTCTCGCTATTTTTGCCCATGAGGCCCAGGCTCATGTTGCCCGGGGTACCATGGACTCAGCTTCCCAGGTAGCTGGGATTACAAGCATGCGCCACCACACCCAGCTATATTTTTTTTGGAACTAGGTCTCTCTACGTGCCCCAGACAGGACTCAATCTGCGATCCCCAGCCCCAGCTGCTTCATAGGCTGAAGCTTACAAGCACGAGCCACTGTGCCCGGCTACCACCGCCATTTTGCAGGCATCCGTCCTTTGGCAGTGGGAGTGTGCTGACTGCGTCTCTGTGCCAGGCTTATAGTCGTAGCTCCCCAGAGATCGGTATGCAACACTTTCTCATGTTTGTTCTCACAGTTCATTGCTCTGTGAACTTGCTCTTTTTGAGTCCTGCCTTCGAGGCATTTGTTTCCAAAGTCTTTCTTGGTTCCCTGTCTCTTCTGTTTCTTTGGTTGAGGTTTTGTCTGGATGTACTTATTGCTGGTGTGGGCAGCTGGGTGGATTGGAGGCTAACCGAGGGGGGTCTGTGGCGAATCACCCCCACAAGGTCCCCCCCGCACACCGCATTCTGCTTTTCAGCAGGCCTCAGCTGCCCCACCGATCCTGGAGGCAGCCCCCGCCACTCCCCCTCCCCCACTGCACAGGGAGGGGTGAGGACCGGTGGCTCAGCAGAGACAGTGGTGGCCGATGTCGGAGCCACCACCGGTGTGGGTGGCAACTGATTTTTGCTCATTGATTTTTGTAACCTCCACTTAACTGTATTGGTTTATTGCTTTAATTACTTTCCCATGGATTTTTTTAGGGTTCTCTCTCTATGTTATCATGTCATCTGCAATCAATAATAGCTTTGCTTTTTCTTTCCCAACTGGGATTTCTTTTATATCTTTCTCTTGCCTAATTGCTCTAGTTAAGGTTACGTTGAATAGCAACGGCAAGAGTGAACATTCCTGTCTTACACCAGAGGTTGGGGAAACCTTTCCACCAAGCATCACCATTAAAAATGATGCTAGCTGCTGCTATCTATATGAATTTTATTATGTTAAGACATGTTCCTTTTATCCCAAATTTTTGAGGGTTTTTATCATAAATAGATGTTGAGCCTTATCAAATGCTTCCCCTGCATCTATTGATGGAATCATATGGTTTTTACCTTTCCTTTAGTTGATGTGCTGAATTCGTTGATTGGTTGAATTCAGATATTGAACAATCCTGTGTCCCTGGAATAAATCTCACTTGGTCATGGTGTATAATCCTTTTGGTGCATAGTTGGATTTGCTCTGCTCAGATTTAATTGAGGACTTTCGCATCTGTGTTCATTAGGGTGATTGGCTTGTAGTATTCTTTTCCTGTGTTGTGTTTGTTCGGTTTTGGTATTAGCATGATGTTAGTTTCATAAAATGTGTTTGGAAGTGTTCTTTCTCTCTCAGATTCCTGAGCAGGCTAGGCATTAGTTCATCTTTGAACGTTTGGTAGAACTTACTCATGAAAGCATCAGGTCCCAGGCTTTGTTTTTTGAGTGAGTTTTGATTACTGTTGCAGTTTCCTTGCTTGTGATTACTTAGTTCAGGTTTTTTTTCTTTCCTGGTTCAGCTTTGGGTGATTGTATAATTCTAAGAACTATACGTATCATAGATGTCATTGTTGAACTTGTTTGCATGTAAGTGTTCATAGTGATCGTTTATTCTCTGGATTTCTGCTGTTTGTTGTCATGTCTCTTCCATTTTTGATCCTACTACTCAAGTTTTCTCCCTTATTTTTAGTGAGCTAGCCAGAGTCTTATCTATTTTGTTTATTTTTTTCAAAGAACCTCCTTTAGTTTCACTGATCTCTTGAACTTTTTCAAACCTCTATTTCACTTATTTTTGCTTTAATTTTTCATTATTTCCTTTCTTCTACTGGAACTTGTACAATTTTCTTGAAATGAGAAAGTAGGCTGCTTCTGTAGGTTCTTTTCTGGTTTTTTTGATATGGGCCCTTTTTGAATTGAAGAAATGTGCAATTTTACAACAAATATCATCAATTCACTGAAGATGAGGATGACTCTGGTTCTGTTGATAGATTTGAAACTAACGCCGAGGCACAGAGACAGTCTTCTAAGCTGCCAGCCCCTGCATTTTCCAAGATCTGCCGTGTTCATACAGCCAGTTCATGCTCGTTATCTCATCTTATTATTTGAAACAATTCCATGCTGTTGGGTTATTGTCTCTGCAGATGGTAACAGCAGTTCAGAGAGACGCAGTGGCCCGCGGTCTGAGCGCACACAGGACACCGCCAGGAGTCTGGAGACTGGAGGATTCCTTCTATCCAGCTGCATAGGTCCAAAGGCTGCTGCGTGCTGGGCCTGGCGGGGCCTGGGCTGAAGAGAGGGATAGAGGGCATCTCCTTTCCACTTCCAGCTCGGCCCCAAGCTTCCTGGCTGCAGATCTGTCTTCTCTTCTCAGCGGGTCACCTGGGCAAGGACCGTCTAGTGGCTCTGCAGAGCAGCACAAGCAGCTTGCAGCCTCCACACTGCTCCGAGCACGTTGAGGGCGTCCTCTTGGGGCTGGGACAAGTGGGTCCCCACTTGCAGTCCTCTTTCCTCCTCCGGCAGCTCCAAGGGTAAACAGCAGAGGCCAGGAGATGGGCGCCCCCAAAATGACAGGGCTGCGGAATAATATTCATTGTGTGCATGGACCACATGTTTTCCCACCATTCCTTGGTTTTGGGTCATTTGGGTTGTTTCCACATCGTGGCTAATGTGACCAGAGCTGCGCTAAACATCCAGGTACACGTGTCCTTTGGATTAGTGTTTTGGTGTCTTCTGGGTAGATTCCCAGCTGTAGGATAGCTGGGTTGAATGGTAGTTCCATGTTCATTAGTCTGAGGGTCCTCCACACAGCTCTCCACGGTGGCTGGACCAGTTTACATTCCCAGTAGACATGTTCCTTTCTCCCCACATCCACACCAGCACTCGTTGTTGCCTGGTTTGTTTGGTTTTGTTTTATATAGGCCATTCTTACTGGTGTGAGACGGTATCTTGGGGTGGTTGTGATTTTGCATTTCCCTGATTATTAGTGATGTTGAGTCTTCTTTTCATATGCCTATTGGCCATTTGTATTTCATCTTTGGAGAAGTGTCTTTTTAGTTCTCCCCATTTTTTAACTGGGCTTTTTGCTTTGTTTTTGATAAGTTGTGTGAGTTCTTTGGGGATCTTTGTTATCAGACCCTTATCACTTATCTGGGGGGCAAAATTTTTTTCCCATTTGGTTGAGGTTCTTTTTGTTTTGGTTATTGTCTTTTTTACTGTACAGAAGCTGTTTAATTTGATGTAGTCCCATACATATACATATATACATAAATATATGAACAACAAAATAAGTAATAAAAAAGGCAAGGTGTGGTCTCCTCACATCCAGTATACGTCTCCCCCATCCCATCTTCCCCCAAAGCGTCTGCTCTGTATGAGAAGAAGGGCAGCTCTTAAACTCAATGGCAGCCGGGCACAGTGGCACGTGCCTGTAAGCAACAGCTTATGGAGTTACAGCTGGGTCTGGGGATCATGGTTCGAGTCCTGCCTGGGGCAGCACAGAGAGACCTAGTCGCCAACATATGCAAAAGCAGTTACACCCCAAGATGCAATGAAGCTTTATTCTGCACAGCTGTATCCCAAATGATGGAAGTTGAATTTTAGAGTTTCGATGTTACCAGGAGTCACAGTTTATAAATGACTAATTTCTGCTTTGCGAGCTACTCTGGGAGGTAGCGTGAAAAATTAAAGGGCATTTAGAAAGAAAAAGATTCAACCATATTTTACTGTTTAGCCAAGATTACCTTCCTTCCCTCCCTAGATTTTAAACAGTGGGAGAGGATAGGCTAGTTCTAATTAATCTTTCCATAATATCTCCTGGCACAGACAAGTAAGGGTTCAATAAGGATTTATTCAATAAGTATTTCCAGAATTTATCCACATGCATTTATTTTTTATATAGATCCATTGCATGGCACAAAAAAGGCTGCGTGTTCAGTGTGCAATATAAGTTTTCACTTTGTAATAAAAGGATACGTCGTCAATGTTTTTCTATGTGGCGCTGCCGTCACTTAACCTATTTCTCCTAGTCACCCATTCCTTAAAGACATCTTTGAGTTCCCATTTCATTTTAGACATTGTGCTAGAAAATGAAGATGCCAAAACATGTCCCTGCCCTTGGAAGGGATTAAGCAGATTCTATGACAACAGTGAGGTACATTTTAGGGTTTCCCCAAGGGGATGACGCCCAGTCAATCTGGAGGAGTCAGGGTAGGCCTCCCACAGGAGAGGGTGCCCAGGTGAGTCCTGAAGGATGCGTAGCAATCAGCCAGGTGAGGAAGCCAGCAAGTGTTGCAGGCAGGGGCAGCTGGAAGGCACAGAAGCAGGAAGAAGGAGGGTGATAGATGGAGTCACCTGTGCGATCTTAAATAAAGGAAGGTCCGGGGAGACCAAGCTGTTGCCTTATAAGGCCACTGTCTTAGGGACAGTAAGAGGTTGCTTTTCATCTTTCTTTTCACAGATTTCAGGAAGTGAAATTTGAGACGGACATCAGCTGATGGCGAGACAGCAAGTGGTGAGAGCCTTCCAGCTATTCTCTTGTTGACATTAATGACATTAATAGCATATAGTGACTTTTTTTAAATTTATATATAAATTTCACAGCATCGTAATCTCATATTTAACAGCCATTCTCCTGCAGTGGATGTTTAGGTTTCCTGTATGCTTGCTCTTGCAAATGACTCCACAAAGACTACTTATGCACAAAGTTACTTGGATTTTATATGCTTATCTCGACACGGACATTGTCAGTCAGAGGGCAGAACATTTTCATAGCTCTTGAAAGCACTGCCAACTTGCTTTCCCAAACGACTGTATCGATTTGCAATGCAACGCGGCGCTGTGAGCCCACCAGGTCCTCCGCAGTGTTCACAGCACCGGTTTGTTTTTTTAATTTTCAAATGTCCTTTCAACTCAGAGGCATAAGTGGCACCGCAGCAATGATGGAAATCACCGTTCTTTGATCACCGGTAGGGGGGACCGTTTTTCCCACTTTTTAGCCCACTTTTTAGACCATTTTTCCCACTTCCCAGCATTTCCCTTTGCTGGAATGATCTATTCTTAACTTCCATCCAGCCTGACTTAATGCTGCTTGGTGCAGCTGGTGAAATAGACTAGATTTTCAGCCTGGCCTGTCAAACCTGGGACTCATTCTTGCTACTTTTTCTAATTTCGGTTTTGATTGTTGAGGCGTGTTTCATCCGTGACGTCCAGCGTGAGATGACACGGGTACGAAGTCGGAGCTGTCCTGCTGTTTCTGGGAGGAGAGAGAGGACAGGCATCTGGGGAGACAGAGTCTGGGAGGGGGTTTGCCTGGGGCTTGCAGCCTCCTCCTGAGCCTGACCTGGTTGCTCTTGGCCAAGGCCCGCTCGGGTCTCCGAAGCCACGTGCCGCTGGCGCAGAGGGACAGCAGATCCTGGGAGGACACAGCTCCCGGAGTCTAGCCCAGAGCTCCCGGAGAAGGCCGGAGGTCAGGGCCCCGGCTGCCAGGGAGGCCGCCGATGGACCAGCCTCATTCTGCAGGAGAAAGTGCAGAGTGGCCTGACCACGAGAATCAACTGGAAGGCAGCCGGAGCCTTGGGGAGCCTCAGGGAGCTTGAAGCAGGGGACATGGTGACAGGAGGCGGGACTAGGAAGCCACACCCCCCTGGCGCCCCGCCTGCCCCCCACAGTGCAAGGTGCCTCCCTGCACGCCTTGCTCAACCCGCCTGAGCCTGGAAGCCATTGTTTTTTCATTCCCACCCAACCCCGGGAGGCGGAGGCTCAGTGGGTTTATGCTGCATCTGCCTTGGCCGGTGGCAGAGGCCGGGCCCATCTGCTTCTGGGTCGCGGTTCCTCGGGAAGATGGATCGGTTCTGGAAGGGGCGCCGGGTTGGGCTTTGGCTCCAGGCCCAGGTTCTGTGGCCAGGAACGCTGGGAGGGGTGAGGAGCAGAGAAAGACTCTGGAGAGGTTAAGTCAAGCAGAGGCATGAGGATTGGGAGCAAGAAGAGGCAGGGTTGCCCAGCGACCCTGACCGCTGGTCCTTGCTCCGAGCAAGGTCGATGACAAAGCTTGCTCTGGTTCAGAAGGTGAGGACCACAGTGGGCTTGCCATCGAAGCCCCCAGCATCCTCCAGCCAGCTACATGCTCCTTCCCGCTCGTTGCTCCGCACCCTCAGCCTCCTCCACCCTCAGATGGCCAGGGCTTGTCCCGACTAGGCTCTCTCTGACCCTCGGTTGTGTTTCCCTGCTCTGCGGGTGAAGCGGGCATCCAGCACAGTGGACGCTTCGGGAAGACAGCAGCAAATGCAGACCAGAAAGCAGATGCTTCATGTTCTTCTCACGCGGGCACCAGATAAAGGAAGCGGGTCTGTGAAAGGGGAGCGAGTGCCAACTGGCATTTCTGGGTGGCTGCCGAGACAAGCCACCACTCCGGGTGCTTATCCGAATCGCGCTCCCCTGGTCCTTTGGAGCAGGATTCTAAAGCCTTGAGAGGTTGCCAAGGGAATAAAGCTCCGAGTCTCATAAGCAGTAGAATCCGTAAAGCAAGTTACCCAAAATACCATGCGTTGACTTATCCAGCCTGGGAGGCTGCAGGGCTTGACTGCAGAGGAGGGGGCGAGAATGGGTGTCTCTGTCTCTTCCTCTTGAGCCCCTGAAGATGCCCTGGGGAGGGCTCCTCACCTTCCCCTCCGCCCTGGCCCTGCCGCCTTGCAGAGTCTCGAACCCTCCCAGCCTTCCACCCGACGCAGGTTTATCTCCCTACGCCGCTCCCCCAAATGATTAATGCTTCAGCAAAAACAATCCATCTGAGTGACTTGGGTAACATGCCAATCTCAGGAAGTGGAGGTGGCGTGGAAGTTTCTTTTGAACTTTTCAACAGCAGAGCTACCTGCACGGAGTCACAAAGGCACTCGCGAGGTGAGGAGACGCGTAGGCCGTCTGGACTCCGTCCTGAAAACTATGTTCATCAAAACGTTAGCAGAGGCCGCTCCCAGGTAGAGTCTGTTTTTATCCTTGTCCGTGTGTGGCAGAAAGCAATGGCCATTTCCCCGTACCCACGTGTGCTCACGCGTTTCTGAGGAGAGAGCGGTACGTGGGTGTGTTGCATTGTGCCTTCCAGAAAGCGTCCCTGAAGGGGAGAGGCGTACACTTCTCTCTCCTCCATCTTGTGGGCTGGGGTGTGATCGTGATCATGAGGTGCGGCCATCTTGGATGCTGAGGTGGAAGCTCTATGATAACGGCGCTGGAACCATGAGAGAGAAGAGCTTTGTTTATGGAGGCATCAAACGAGTCTTGGACACTTTCTGTCTGTAGAGGAGAAATTCTTTCTCCTTTCTTGTGTCCTTTTAGGTCAATACTATTTAGAGTTTTCTGCCACTTGGCAGCTGAGCCAAATCTTAAGTAATACATTTGTGGAGCTTTTAAAGTGAAATCCTTATGAAATGCATGGGGATCTGTTGAGGAGTCAGACCTAAGTCCTGTACAAGGAATGATTGCATTTTTAGCTGCAGAAGTTTTCATTGAATCCCTTCTCCGAAATTCCACTCACACTCCATTCAAACAAATGGCATCAAATCGGTCCTTAATACCATGTTCAGGTTGTTGATAGAAAGGACACTTTGTCCCACTCTTAGTCCACGGACTGACATGATTTTAGTGAAAAGTCTCTAAAACTGTCCCGGGGAGGAGGCTTTCATAGAGGTCGACTGCACCGATTTGAGAATATTGGCAGTAGTTGTTCAATAGCTGGAGACACGACAACCTGAATTTGAAACCAAGCTGAGATGGTCTAGGAAGCCCTTCCCTGCTGAGCTATTCTGCATTGAGACCGGGGCCCGGGAGGACAAAGAGAAAGTTAAGTGGGGGCAGTTGTGGCCCAGAGTTGTATGTGTGTGGGCGCACATGTGCTGTGTGTTGGCATGTGGGTGGTGCACATGTGTTCTGAGGTGTTCTTATGTTTTTTGTGGATGAGTGGATGAGTGTTCACTACGGGCTGTGGTTTTCCCCCGTGTCACGGAGGGAGATGTGTGTGTGTGCCCCTCACACATACATACACACACATCATAAAGGTATGTTTGCAGTCTCTATGTGTAGAAACATGTGCTTGCACACGCATACACAGTGTGGTCATATAATCATGACGGCAGAGACACCTTGCGTTCCTGTGTCCTAGAGGAGGTTGCAGTTGATCAAAAACCCTGTCACCACCGAGTCATGTGAAAGGACTCCCCCCCGACTCCTTCTCATATAATCTTCGATCACAGTGCCCCCATCCACTGCTCATAACCATGCACGGTTTTCTTTAGGATCGGTCATCTGTGGTAGGTGAGAAGCTGAGCTCAGTTTTAAGATGGCTTCCGCTGAGTGTGTACTTCTGCGTCCGCAGCTCCAGATCACTGCAGGTCAGTGTTTAGGCTAACTTCCTCCAGGCACCTGCTCACGCTGTCAAACAAAACAGCCAAAATAGCCAAAAAGGGAGATAGCAGATGAGGAGAAGCAGGTGTCAAGGGAACCGTGTTGATACTTCAGCTACCGTCGCACATTCGGTGTGAGCTGTTTCCTCAGGATCCCCCAGACCCCAGCGCACCCCACCGGGAATCGCCATGGTCATCACTTGCTCTTCGGGTTGCCTGCGACGGTGCCACATCTGAGCAGGTCTAGGTGCACAGGGAGCCTCTGAAAGGGGGGAGCGACCTGTTCCTTGGGAGAACCTCCAGATTACATCTCCCTGGCTGCAGAGGTTTCTAGATCAGCAGAATCATGTTGCCCACAACCTTGGTCCCAAGGGCCAGCGAACGCCAGGACCCCGAGCTTCTGGGTTTTGCTGGAACAGGACCAGGCTGCCCCGAGCTGGAGCTGTTGCACCCTCGCCCCTCTTCAAGCTGAGCGGGCCCTGGCATGGGGCCGGCCTTGGAGACTTTCCGCAGCCTGATGGTCCTCCTGGGTGACCGTGGCCTCCTCCGAGACTGTGCTGGACTGCACACCCGGGAGCTTTGCCTGGCCGTCAAGTACCCAACGCTGCCGGGGCCGGGCGAGCCATGTTTTAACCTGAGCTTAACGCGGTCACGAAGGAGTGAGGATCGATGTGCAGCCCCAGATCCAGGGAGCCTCGCGTCCAGAATTCTCTTCCGAACCTCGTTCCCTCCTGTGCCCTTGCAGCACGAGCCGCCGGGGAGAGCAGCGGACGTGGGGTGGGGGGAGCACAGGTGCACACCTGACCGTTCTGCTGAGAGGCTTAGCTGGTGAGTGACATGAGAGGGAGAAACATCATCCTCGAGAGAGACCGTCTCTCAGTCCTCACAGGTTTAGAGAGAACCCAAGAGAACCATAAACTGCCCGCTTCTCACCCCCGCCACGGCTAACTCCTGGCCGCTTCCGGATTTCTCCATGCTGAGACCGCGGGAAGCTTTCATCGAGTGAAAGGCTTCGCCCAGTGGCTCTCGTCCCGGGAGCTCTGGAACAGGACCGACATGGTCCCGTCTCTCCCCCTCCCCTCTCTGAACACAGTCACTGCCTGAAAAGGAAACGCTGACCCTTCCGAGGCCCTGAGTGATCCCGGACTGCGTCTTCACGTCGGACGTTTCAAGCCCTTCTATTCTTCTGTTCTCTGAACCCCGGGGAAGTAGAGTAAACAAATGCCAGAGCATCTCCCCGTGAAGGGCAGCGACCTCCCGACAGGTCTGTCAGTCACCCCGTCCCAGGCACGGTGAGATGAGCAGGTGCTGAGTGACATCTGTGCCCTGCCCGCTCACACGCTGTGGGGTCCTGGCGAAGGGAGTTCTCTCTCTGAGCTCCTACCTCCGCATGGGCAAAACAGACGAGCCAGACCCTCCCAGGACACGCCACAGGCGTGGTGGCGCGCACCTGTCATCCCACTACCTGGGAGGCTGAGGCTGGGGATCGCTTGAGTGCGTGGTGCCCCGGGCAACGTGAGACTCGCTGAGACTCTGCTGCGTTGCTGATGAAAGAGCAGCTCGGTTCAACCTTCACGCAGTGTAGCCAGGTACAAGCTCTGGTGTTAGCAGTCACTCCCTTGCAATGTTGTGAGCTTTCTGGACGCGAAAAGAACAAAGCTTGACAAGTCCATCTGCTTTTAAAGTATATAGTAAATACCAAGCATGAAAGTAATGTGTAAAACAAACAAAAAAAGACTGGCCAGGCGCTGTGGCGCGCGCCTTTAATCGCAGCCCATGGAACACGAGGCCGAGGCTGGGAATCACTTGAATCCGCGGGTTCGAGTCCCACTCAGGGCAACATAGTGAGACCTAGTCTGGAAAAATAGCTGGGCGTGGTGGCGCACGCCTGTCATCCCACTACCTGGGAGGCTGAGGCTGGGGATCGCTTGAGTCCGAGGTACCCCGGGCAATGTGAGCCTGCGGTTCCATGGGCAACAAAGCGAGACCTAGCCTAAAAAAAATAAAACAAACAAATAAACACAGCCACTTCTTTCTTCTTTCCTCAGTTCACTCTCAGTCCACTCTCAGTCCACTCTCGGTCCATTCCAGTCCCACTGGTCTTGTTCGCCTTCTGACACAGCACGACTCCTGACACAGGGCTTGGCCTCTGCCCGAAGGCTCCTCCCTGCAGACATTATGACAAACGTCCTCATTTCCTTGACATCTCTGCTCAGTCGCCTCCTCATGAGGCGGATCCTGGTCAAAACTGCAGCCTGCACCTCCCCCCCACGCCCCCGTTTCTGCCTTTTCCCACCAGCGTCTCAGCATCAAAGGTGCAGCTGTGGGATGCAGTTGCTGCGTGGCCACCTCACGCGTAAGCTCGCGGCCAGCAGGGACGTCACTTCGCACAGCTGTGCCCAAGTGCCTGGCGCAGAGCCTGGCAGGTGACAGCGTCGGTGCCGTTTGCTGAGTGAACCAGGAGGAACCGCTGCCTGCAAACAGCCTCCTCCGGGGAGACTTCGGAAGCCTGTCACGGCCAGGGAGGCGACGGCCGGGAGCTGGCGACAGGGGCTGACAAGCTCCCAGACGCCTGTGGGAGGCCCCGTGTGCTGTGCGCGAGAGCAGCGTCCGGCTGAATGTCACCGCTGCGTGCAAAGGCAGCTGCGACGGCCACAGCAGCAGCCCCTCCCTCCGGGGACTCTGACATACGGAGAACGAGGCACAGTGGCTCATGCCATTTGCCTCAGCCATGCAGATGCCCCAGCGAGGGAGCAGACCAGCTGCCTGCAAGGTGCCCGCTCATCTCACTTGCTCCGAAAGGTCAGCTGGTAGGAAGGTCGTTTGGCTGGCGATGAAGAAGGGGGCTCGTTCCTCACCAGGAGCTTGGCTTCCTGGTCTTCCCAAGTGAAGGTGAGCGAGCGGAGGACTGTGATGATCCGGGCGGAGGACCACCACCTGCCCCGGGCTGGGGCCGTGGGCCGGGGACGCTCGGTCTGCCTTGGAGTCAGGGAGACCCGGGTGAGGGCGAGCGGAGACTAGCAAGGCTGGAGCGCAGGGGAGGGGGCTGGGCCGGACGGATTAGTGTGGGAGGCACCAGCTTGGCGACAGCCGTGAGGCCTGAATCCAGGCTGAAGACAGGGGGTGGCTGGACACAGAGAGAGAAGAGGGGGGCGCGTCGGCCAGAGGCCTGCAGTCCCCCAAGTTCAAGAGCTGAGAAATGAAGAGGCGCCAGCGAGGGAGCCTGAGGCGGAGCAGAAAGGCAGAGAAGAGGGCGCTGAGCGGCGCTGGGAGTCAGGCAGGGCAATGTGCCAGGAAGAAGTGACCAGCCCCACACACGCGAGGAGGGCTGAGGCCGCCTCCCGGAGAGGAGACTGCGCTCGAGCCTCTGGCCGCCGGCGACCAGCCTCCGCCATCTTCGCTCCAGCTGCTCCCTCTGAATCACCCCCCAGCTGGCTCCAGTCACGCCAGAACCTGGCATGACTCAGAACCACTCTTGCTCCGGAACCTGCCTCTCGCGGGCCTTGAGCTTGGCCTGCGCCGGCCTCCGCGGTCAGGTCGCGTCACGGGGCCGTCTGACCGCGCGAAGTGCGTGATGCGGCCGTGATGCAGAGGAGCTGTGAGCACATGCTGGCCTTGGAGGCCTTGGCATGAGGGGAGGGAAGGGAGAACCCCGATAAGAACGGCTTCGATTGTCTTGTCTGTGGACGCAGGTTGAGTGATGGTATTTTCATGTCCTGGTGGGAACTAACATAGGTTATTCAGCTTAATCGCACCTAGTTCTTCAAACGTAAGCATTTTGCTGTGGAATTGAGGCCATGAGGGAGAGGGGACCAGGGGCCATAGCGTGAAGGGCTCTGGGCCGGGTGTGGAGACAGCCATCTGAGGAGTGAACTTATTCTCTGACTTACGTGGTATCACCAGCCAGCATGACCTCCAGTTGACCAACTAATTTTCCAAAATCTAATTTTCTTTCGAGACTGGATCTCACTATGTTGCCCGGGAGAGTTCCGAACCCACGGACTCAAGCGATCCCCAGCCTCAGCCTCCCAGGTAGCTGGGATGACAGGTACCTGCCACCGCACCTGGCTGCTTTTTTGAGAGCAGGGCTCGCTGTGTTGCCCGGGGTCATCTCGAACCTGAGAGCACAAGCGGTCCCTGGCCTCTTCGCAAAAAAAAAAAAAAGAACCTAAGTATTTTTAATTCCTTTCAGCTCATCCACGTTGCTGCGAATGGCATGAGTCTATCTTTTTGATGGCTGAATAATATCCCACCATGTAGGAAAACAATAAATACTGATGGTCTCACTTCTATGTGGACTTTAGAGAAATCAAACAAAAGGACAAGAAATAGTGAAAACTAACAAGCTGACTATAGAAATGAAATATCCAGCAAAGAAGGGAGAAGGAGGGGGTGGGATGGGGGGGAAAGGAACATGAGAAAATGGTCACGGCTGATAGGGTGGTGGGGGAAATATGGGCACAAATTCTGAAAACAATGCACAAATTAATGGGTTGATTAGTTTTTTAAACATCTCAGCATTTCTCATGCGGCCAGCAGAACATTTAGAATCACGCACGGGACTCGAATTTGTGGGCTACGTCCTGTTTCGAACGGGTGGAACTGAGATGAGAATCTTTCCCTTCACGAGGAGGAGGCCTGTGGCGACTCCATCAGGAATACCTGCCAAGATCGCCCAGTGCCGAGTCAGTCATCTGCTTTATTCAGTGTCCCTGTCCCTTAGGATCCTGTGTCCATGACCCTGTGCCCACGACTCTCCTGAAGGCCAGAGCAGTCCCAGACTGAGGGAGATGCCCATCGGCCAAGAAAACACTGTTCAGCGAGAGTTTAAAACCAAGCGCACGGTCTCTTTGCATATATAGTCTTGAAAAAATTATATATCTATATTTTATACCATTGTCCACCCCGAGGTCCTCCCACCACCTTACCACCCGTGAACCATCTTCATCTCTTGTGCGCAGCCCGCCCTGATCTCACCCCTCCCCCCGCTGGCTCTAGGCTTCAGTTCTGGAGACAGTTTCAAATTATTCCTGTGCATTTGTTTGCTCGTTTGCCCTCCACCCCCAGGTGAGTGCGACCATCCCGCGCTTCTCTCTTCCTTTCTGGCTAATCTCCGCTCACACGACTCCTCCCAGCTCCACCCACGTTGCTGCGAATGACAGAAGTTTGTCTTCTTCGATGGATGAATAACAGTCCGTTGTGGCGCAGACGGCAGCTGTCCGACCCATGTGTCCGCTTCGGGGCACCGGGTGCTTCCTGTCCTGGCTGCCGTGCACAGCGCTGCGACAAACGCCCGAGCTCAGGTGTCCTTGAGAAGGAGAGTGTTGTGTCCTCCGGGGGGTTCCAGCAGCGGGACTTCTGGCTGGAAGCTACTGGAAGCTCCGTGTCCAGCAGCTGGAGAGGGTCCCCACGCAGCTGCCCACAGCAGCCGGACCAGCGTGCCTCCCACCAGGCATGTGAGAGTGTCCCCTTCTCGCCACAGCCAGCCAGCGTTTCCCAGCGGAGGGCTGCTGACAAGTCTCCCGAGACCCGGTCGTGACGCCTTTCTGGCCAGACTCCACCCAAAGAAGGGGCTTTTCTCCCTGACTTTCTGGAAAGTTCGCCCTCTTGAAGGACTTGGGAGCGGGGTGGGGGGAGGAGACCCGGCTTCCACGGAGCTTCCCCAGTTCCAGGCACCGCGCCCGGGCGACCTCTGCCTTTGGTTGGAAACCCTCGTGCATCCTCACACATACAAATCCTGTTTTGGAAATGAGACGCCGCAGCAGAGCTTAAGGGATTTGTTCGCTCTCGCATGGCTGGTCCGTCCCCCCCCGCAGCGGCCTCCCCCGTTCCTGGCCAGGTCTTCCCACTGGAGGGGGGGTTCCCGCACCCAGGGGCCTCTAATCCTCACAGCCACCGCCGCAGCCTCGGCGGCCCGAGCGTGGCGGCCACGGGAAGTGGAGCGTGGCGGCCACGGGAAGTGGAGCGTGGCGGCCGGGCTTCACGCCCAGGTGCTAATGCCCGAGACGAGCCACAGGCAGAGCAGAGGAGCCCGGGGAGCCCAGGCTGAAGCCGAGGCTGAGGCGAAGGCGGTGGGAGCGTGGCAGGCCTTCAGCCTCTCCATGCCTTGGACGTCCGGCCCACGCGGGCAGCAGCCCTGGCCACGTTGCCCACACGGTGGCCCCGGAGGCCGAGTGGCGGCAGGTGTGCTCAGCAGCGCCTCATGCTCCTTGCCACGGGAGCCCCCGTCCGGAGGGGGGACCCCATCCGTGCTGACTGGGAGCACGGCCGGAGCGCCCTGTGTTGCCATAGGAACAGTAGCCCACATGCTCGCCCAGCGCCCGCCTGGCTCACCCCGCCCAGGGGAGAGAGAACGGCCAGGCGGGCACCTCCCACCCAGGCCGAGGCCTCGTGCCCAGCCAAAGCTGGGGGGGTGACCTGGTCTCTGCTCCTGGGGCGGCCTGTGGACCTGGTCCCGGGGTGGATGCAGGCTTCGGGGGGCTGGTTTCCCCGGTGAGCAGAGGCGGGCGAAGGTCCTGTGTGGGTGGTTCTGCGTGAGGAACGCGACCAGGGGCCTGTGACTCGCCCTCGGGGCCCGCGGCCCCTGCACGCACCAGGGAGAGGGTGGAGGCCCGCTCTGTCCCCCTCTCTCCCGCGGCTCCCTGGCCTCCCCTCGGGCCGCTGCTGGCCTCCGCCCTGCTCTGGTCACGCTGTGCGTGGCCGGCAGCACCCCCGATCTTGGGACGCGGGGGAAGGTGGCCGCTCCCTGCACCGACTCCCACCTGCGCCCCGCTCCTGTTGGGTGTTGGCGGGGGAGACGCGCCGTGTCCCAGCTCCTCAGATGCCTGCGGCCACCCCACTCCCACCGCCAAGGCCCGGACGGTCCTCCACCGTCGTGGGGCGCCCCGTTGTTAAGGGGGGACGAGGCCATGTCTTCAGGGTGGCTCTCTCCCCAGGGAGGCAGCCTCCAGGGCGGCTGGAGTGAAGACTCAGCTCGGCGGCCCCTGATGCGCTGTCAAGGGGCCTGGGTCAGTCATCGGCTCCAAGCGGACGTCCCTTTGCTTATCGGTGGACGAGGCTGAGCCAGCCTCCCTCTCCGCCAGGGTGACCCGGTTAAGGAAACTGACTCCCATTCGCTGGCCACCCGGGCTGGGAGGTTTCCCACACGCACAAGGCAGGGCGCCACGCGCATCCTAAAGTCAGAAATGAACGGGAAATGGGACCAGTGTGCGACGAGCCAACAGGAGCCGGCGACAGGGAGAGTCCGGGGAACGGCCTTCACCTGGGAGGCCCGGCGCGGGCGCCTGTGAGGAAGAGCTGCTGAGGGTGAGATCCGAAGGGCAGGAAGGGGACAGGCCTGCCCAGGTGAGCGGCGACGTGGCTCAGCCGGAGACACGCGTGGCGCAGAGGTGCCGTTCTGGAGCCAACATAGGAGGTTCGAGGAATCTCAGCCAGAACGCTAGGGCTGGGACCGAGGTGGTGGTGGGGTTGATGGGGCAGAGGAGCTGGCAGGTGGGCCCTGCAGCCTCGCATAAACCTGGGCGGTGACTTAGGACTTCATCTACGACAGGCAGAGCCCAGCAGGGCCTCCCGAGAAGCAGGAGCTCATGATGGGGTTTTTGCTTTTCCAAGCTGTCTCCGGCCGCGGCAAGGAAAGGGAGAGCCGGCCGGAAAGCCTAAGACCACTTAAGAGGCTGTTGCATGCGTCCAGGCAAGGATGACGGTGTCGAGTGACAGGGGAGCGAGGCGGGGGGAAGCGCTTCTAGACCACGGGCTGCGAGCGTGGCGCTAGTCTGGGGGCCGGACGTGGTCCACGGGGAAAGGATGGCAAAGCGCAGGGCACCCTTGCCGGACCAGATGGCTGAGTGAAGTGGGAGCCTAGGGAGAGAGGAGATGGGGGGGGGGCAAATTCCGTTTTATTGCAGCCATGTGAAGTGGGTGGCGCCTGGTCTCTCCCCAAGGGCAGGTGCGGTCTGGGCCTGTAGATGTCTGCACAGAAGGGCTCGGATTTCTGGAGAGTTTGGAGCTGGAGATGGGGAGGGGGGCCTTGTCGCCCCAGAGGGGGGATCTGAAGCTGTGCGACCGGATGAGGTCGCCTAAGGAGAAAATTAAGCCGCCAGGAGGCAAATAGATGAATCTGACGAGGAAGACGCAGCGAGAGAGGGTGAGAGGCCGCTGTTGCCAGAGGCAGAAGGGAAGCAGAAGTGTGGCCTCCGACGGCCAGAGGAAGTGTTGGCCAGTGGGTGTGTGTGGTCAGCTGGCGCTCAGGGGCTAGGAGGAGTGGCCCTGGGCTGGCATACATAGGCAGGTGCGACTGGGGCTTCTCCAAACGTGCGTTCGCGTCGAGGAGGGAGCCGGGGCAGCTTTTGCCGAACGCGCAGGCCTGTTCGGCAGCGCACGTTGGGGGCTCGGGAGGGGGGCTGGGTGGGGACGTAGATCCGAGGAGGTGGCAGCCTAGTTCCCTGAATCACGTCCAGTCTTGTAAGCCAATGTCACCGCGGGAAAGGAAAGAACCAACCAAAAGCCAAAATGGACCGCCTGGACCTCCGCTTCGGAGCTACTGAACCAAACTTTGAACGTTCGAGAAGCTTCTGCCGCTGCCCCCATGAAGAACCACCGTGTTTCCCGCCGCCAGCCGTTGTGACTGGTACCTCCGTGTCATGTTCCCAGGTGAGTGGGTCACAGATGTCTGGTGACTCTTCCCTGGGAGGGCAGTTACGTGCTGAGCCACAGACACGCTGCTGCTGGAGCGCTGTACATGGACCAATTCTTGCTGCTCAGGTGCCCGTTGTCAGGAGTCGCGTGTGGAGTGAAGAAGAATTGAGACGGAAGAGATGAACGGGGGTCTGCAAGGCCAGCCTGCAGCACGGGGGGCCTGGGGAGCACGTCCAGCTCCCACCTTAATGACGCTGTGAAGCCCCTTATAGACCCAGAGAGGACATGTCACAATGATGTCATGAGGAAGGAGCAAAGTGCACATGACACGCAGCAGGGAGGATGCGGGGATGCGTGACAACAGCAGAATTCACCTGCGGGGGCGACGGTCATGGCTAATCGGTCCTATGTCTCTTGGGACATTCCACAGAGCTCAGTTAGCTGGGTGACAGGGGAGAGATGTGCTGTTGCCCACCAACAAGTGTGCCCGAGGGGGCTGGAGAGACAGGAGCTGTTCCTCTTAGCTGCAGCTCCGGCTCTCTACCTGCGGCCACGTCCCACACCCTTGAGGTCTGGATCTCACGACTGAAGGTTCACGTCAAGTCTTGCAGCAGGGGGTCTTCTCTGACTTGGTTCAATGTCCTGGCTCTACTGTGAGCTCCCGTTGGCTTAGAAGAGCGAATTGGTGGGTGACCCAAACCCCCGCCTCTAAAGACACAACGAACAAAGCGTGCTCCGGCCTCAGCCGCTGCCACGAACGGGCCTCGGGAATGAGACTTGCTCGTTCGTTTGCTCAGGTCCGTCCCTTCGATGCTGTCTCGCGGTGCAGTGTCTCCGGATCAAAGAAGCGTGCAGAGCGGAGCTGTAAAGGCACATCTCAAAAGGATCTCACCCGTGTTTTGTTGGTGGGAAAATGTAATGCTGAAAATAACAAATGATTGCCTGATGATGCTTCCGGGGAGGCCGCCGAGCTTCTGGAGACATGGTTGTGAGCGGGTCATTATGGCAATCGTCACACGAGTCACCCAACGACCTTCTTCTCATAGGCATCCGCCTGGCTGTGGCTCGGGAGGGCTGTCACGGCGTCTGCTCGCCGTGACGTCTTCATTAACGGGCAGAGGCAGCGGGTACTAATCTCGGAAGCGCGGGGAGCTGGGGACGCACCGTGCCACCCGCACTCACTCTCGGCTTGTAAGTGCCTCCAGGAGAACAGCAAGGGGTGTGGACGACAGAGAATGAAAACCAAGGGGACTTGAACTCGATGCATAGATGACTGGCAAGGTGCTGAGAAAAGAGAACACCCGATTCTCGCCCTTAGGGCTCAGCAGGAAGTGCGTCCCCCTGGTCCTGCACAAAATGGGGTTTCCGGAGCAGGCAGGGCGCTAGCTGGAGAGTTTTTCAAAACTGGAGAGAGGCCAGGTGGCTTGAGACCAGTGCAGAGTGGGTGTGGCTGAGGCCAAGTGGCCCGCACCCTCCGGGAGCAGAGAGAGGACCCCTGAAGAGGCTTGCTGGTGGGGGGAGAAAGGCAAGGGGCAATCGAGGGAAAAGAATAGCTGGAGAGGATTTGTGCCCTCAGGGTCCTGGGGAATACTCTCAGGCAGAAGGAGTCCCGGTGGGTGGGGGACTCTGGTGTGGAAGGGAAGGGAAGGCAGATCTGTGGCTATCACTTTGGTGACATCACCCACCTGTCACGTGTACGTCCTCTTCCTGAAGCTCCTGCCCCCACACAATAGCACCGTGCGCCTCTCTTGGTTCTGGGCTGGGTGTCTCGAATGAGTGTGGAGAAAATTCACAGGAACCCAGAGACTTGACCTGTGGCTTATTTGGAGCAGTGTCTGCCAGGACCGAGGGTCATCACCGTGCCCGTCACTCAAGTGGGGGCTTGGAGAGATGAGGGCACAGCTCCAACTGGACCACGGAGTCCAATTCAGGAGGTCTGCCTGGAGGAGGTGCTCTCGACTGTGACCTGAGCAAGGCTCTTTCCGGTAGAGAGCCTCCGTCATTCACTCAGCTAGAAAGGGGGGATGGGGACCCTGTAACTATGGATCAGTTGAAGCAAACGATCAAGGTTGAATGAATGATGTTGGCCCTGTTTATCATCGAACTCTAGACGCAAGTTGAAGTGCTCAGTCATTGGACATAGGGGGACGTGTTCAATAATACTAAGAGCAATTTAATCGAAAGTACTAAGTGCTTGGGAAACTCTACAGGTTGAATGACCTAGTTTAATCCAGAAACAAATGAGAGCAGTTAGAGATGAAAGGGCATCGATGACACCTACCACACCGGGTGGCTTTGGCTGGAGGGTGCAGCGGCTCGTATTACTGGACTTACACCTTTCCCGTAGGCTGGGATTTTCTTGTCAATTTTTTCTAAATCAAAGTGAGAAGAGAGAAGACCTAGCATTCAAATGAAGTGTGTGAGGGGAAATTTAAAACTGTCAGCAGAACAAAAGCATAGAGCGAGGGAGGGGGAGGAGGGTAAATTTGGGGGAGGGGTGGGCACAAGAGATGAAGATGATGGTTCACGGGTGACAAGGCGGTGGCAGAACCTCGGGGTGGCAATGATAGAATATGTACACGTGCAATCATTGAAAAAATAAAAATTTTAAAAAGGTGTGAGGCTCTTGCGTGGATGCTGGTCCAAACAAGGCAATTTCAAGGACAGATTTGAGACAGGGAAAATGGCAGGTGAGCTCTGCTGTGCGCGCTTGCAGCTTTGCTTGTGTGCTGATTGTGCGGGCGTTCTATTTAAAAAATCCATTTTGTCAGAGATGCATCATGAGATGGTAGCAAATGAAAAGAAAGGAACATGAAACTGGAACCACAACATCCAAGGGAAGGAACATATTGGTTGTTTTAGAACCAGGGTTTGTTCTCACTTCCTGGGGACTTTGAACCTGGCAAGGGTGAGGGGATTTCTTGTGCTGTCTTAGCTTCAGTTTCCACCGAACGCTTGCTGGAACCATGGGAATGTCGAAGATGATGCCTGGCATCGAAGGAATGTTGATGATCATGCCGGGCACCGAGCTGAGATCTAACAGACCTTTCTTTCGGATGTAAACAATTTTCCCTGACGGACGGATTTACTTCGAACCAACATCAGTGTCTATCCAAACCCCCCGTCAGGCACAATCTGTAAAGTGATATGTTTCCCGCGGGCTTAGAAAGGATGACTCAGCCTCTCAGGTCGCAGATCTTGCTCATGTCTCGGGCTTGAGCCTCTCGAGTCTCCATCCTGACTGCGTGTCGCCAGTGCGTCGTAGGCGCTCAGCCAACAAGCGCCTCGGCCCCTGAGGCCAGGGGATCGAGGGCCCCACGGGGTCTCTCCCCGTGGAGGGCAGCCCTCTCTGCAGCCCGCAGTAATCAGGAGGAGGCAGTGGGCATTTGCTGATGACCTGAGAGGGCCTCAGAGGAGAGCTTGGTCTAACGCGCCCTAGGACGTTTGGACAGTTAGGCCCTGGCTCCCCGGCCAGGGCTTACGGAGTCTCGCAGCCCCAGCCCTCTGGAGGAGCAAGGGCGTCGTGAGACCCTCGTTCCTTGGGCTCCCTCTTCAGAGTCTGACACGAGGCCTCTGGGTAGTCCTGACGTCACTCCCAAGCCTTCCTGGGTTCCTGGGACGTAACTCCGATGCTGCCTGGTCCTCTGATGCCATGCTGCTCTAAATCAACGAGGCCCGGGGGTGGGGGGGCTGGGCTGGGCTGGCGTCTCGCTGTTGCTTGGTGTCGGGCTTGCAGGCAAGATGGCCGGACAGCCAGGTCGAGGAGCTACTGATTGCACTGGCCACAGATGAGTGAGGCCAGATGAGGGCTTGGGCTTCAGGGAAGGCCAGTGGGCCTGGTGCAGGACCTGAGGGACAGCATGAGGGCCTGTCGGGCTAACACCTGACCTCAAGTGGCCACGCTCTGGGGAGAGACGCCCAGCGTACTCCTGCGGGGCCAAGCCGTCCGGCCCAGTGGGCTGTCTGCCCGCGCTTGTTTTCTGGGAACGGTCTGACCTCTCAAGACACAGCCCCTCAGGCCCACAGCCTTGGCCCTTCACACACCCACCTGCCCCAGTCGCCGTCACGCATCCCAACTTCCCGCCCCGGCTCTCCCTCCTCACGGGGATGTTTTTGAACTTGTCATTTAGCCTCTAAGCCTGCGAGTCTCCCAGGGGATAAAAACAAGGTCCCGGAAGGGGCAGGTTTTTGGTTTTTATTTTACTGTATTTATTTGTTTATGTCTCACATCTTTGTATTCCCCGGGGACCCCCACCACCTTCCCTCCTCTTGTCACACTCTACCTCCTGGCTTCGTCCCCAGTGGGTTAAGCTGCTCTTCTGCTTTTGCGTGGGCAGATGAAACAGACGAGCCATCGGTACCAACAGGCCGGCGTGTCTTGACCCCAGGAACCAAGGGGCGTGACGGTGCCCTGGAGACAGGCTTGCCAGGCCAGGACTGGGAGTTTGAGCTCCATGTATCCGGCAAGGGCTTCCCAGCACTGTTGGGCTTGGGACCACACGTCTTTGCGAGTCAAAACTGTCCGAGGCCTGCTTTGGAGAATTCTCTGGAAAGCCTTCTTTTTAAGCAATTTCACTGAGATTGTGTGTTTTGGTGTTTTTTTTTTTTAAGAGACTGTCTCGCTATGTTGCCCGGGGTCGTCCCAAACCCGTGGACTCAAGTGATCCCCAGCCTCAGCCTCCCAGGTAGCTGGGATTACAGGTGCCCGCCACGGCGCCTGGCTGCTTTTTCAGGACTAGGTCTCACTAAGTTGCCCGAGGTGGTCCCGAACCCGTGAACCCAAGAGATCCCAGGCCTCTTGCCTCCCAGCGCTTGGATTACAGGCACGCACCACCACGACTGGCTAGAGATGGTGTTTGTCTTGCCACGACGGTAGGTCGGTCTGGCAGAAGCACAGGTGGAAGGCGGGGGAAACAGAGAGAGCAGCGGCGAAGAGCCCCCCGTCTTCTGGATGCCTCCAGCCGGCGTCCTCCAGGCCTCAGTGACAGTCCCGCCCTTCCCTACGGTTTGCTCATGTTTGCACGAGTGGCTTGAGTCGTGCTTCGTCCCCGACACGGAAAGTCGGGCCGCGCTCCTGGACCGAGACGTGGCCTTAAGCAAGCACGGGGCAGCGGCAGACGGGCCTCCGCTTGGGTGGCTAACAGAGCCGCCAGCCAGGAATGAGGCAAGCAAAGGCCTCAGGCTTCTGGGCCCCGAGAACTAAGCAGCTGCTGCCCCTGGCAGTGGGGAAGCTCAGCCCCCCGCGGCTCCGCGGAAGCCCTGCCAGGCTGCGCCCAGGGAGGGCGGGTCTGGGCGGCCAGTGAGAGCCGTCACGTCCCTCCATCGCTGGGCTCGGCCGTCTCCCCTCCCTTTAGGCCCGGCCTGCCTCCGCCTGCCTCTGCTCCAGCACCGACTTCCCCTTGGGGGGATTTTCCTCCGGTCTTAGGTGGCGGCCAAAGTCCTGGCCCCTCCTGCCCTGAGCACAAAGCCTCATTTCATTTTTTGCGATTTTCATGCAATGTTGGTCCTGTGTGTGTGGTTGTTGTTCCCCTTAGGCATGGCCCTCCCTCCTGTATTCTCCCCCTATTCCCTATTCCCTACCCTACTCCCCTTCCCCCCTTCCCCCTCCGGTCACCCCAACTCCTCTCACTGCAAGTCGTTGGTACATGCTTGGGCCACTGGTTCCTTTTCTGGAACAATGTCCTCATCTTAAACCCCTCCATGCTTTCTGTGGCATGAGAATGCATTCTTTTTCAGCACCGAGTAATATTCCACAGACCGCACGCATGTGCGTGTGTGTGTGTGTGTGTGTGTGTGTGCGTGCCCCCGCTGATGTCTTCACCTGCGGAAGGATGTGCTGGTGGCCTTGATGTTTGGGCAAAGATGACTAAAGCTGCTGTCAATAGCGTGTGCAGGTTTTCGGTGTGGATACGGCTCCAACTCCTTTGAGCGAAAAGCATGATGGTTTCATCGTGTGGAAAGTGCTTAGTTGAAGAGGTCTTTAATCACACAACTGGGCTTTATTTAGTTAGTTTTGCTTTTTATTCTTTCTTTCTTTTGGTTGCTGCTGCTTGGTTTTCATTTTTTTAAAGAGTTTAAAATTTTATTTATATATAAATTTCACATCTTTGTAATCCCAGGGATTCACACTCCCCCCCCACCCTCCCCACCATCCCCCCCTTCCTCCCTCGCCCCAAGTTGTATGCTTCAGTTTGGTGGTTGGCTTGTTTTGACCAACTTGGCTTGAGAGAAAATCTCTGTGTTGCTGAGGTGACGCTTGCCTTTTACATTTTAGCAAACGAACCCCACCGCCCGTCTGTGGCAGGGGTTACCAAGAGCAACTCTTGCCCATTGCTCCCTGCCCCCCCCCCCGCCCTGCCTCCTACGCTCTCACCCTTACTTTTGAGTTAGAGACCATCTTCCTCCTCCCAGCTCGAGCTGCCTGGCTTCACAAGGTTATAGCTAGTTCAGACCGGTTGTGACTCGAAGCAGAGTTTTTTTTTTCTAGTTAATTATTTAATTTGCTTATATATGTGTTTCACATCTTTGTATTCCCCGGGGATCCCCCACCACCTCCCCTCCCTGACCGCTCCCTTCCATCTCCCCCCGCAAGTTGTGTACTTTAGTTTGGTTGTTAGTTTGTTTGGGCTTTTCCTCCTGGCCTTTTCCTTGTTTTTCCTCGGTCCCATATGTTAGCGAAACCGTTTGGTTTCTGTCTTTTCTTTCTGACTGCTTTCTGCTAATAGGATTCCTTCTAAGTCCATCCATGTTATCTCAAATTCTTCAAACTTGTCATTTTTCATTGATGAGTAATATTCCATTGTGTATATGTACCACATTTTTTTATCCAGTCATCTGTTTGGGGGCATTTAGGTTGCTCCCAAGTCCTTGCAAGTGTAAACAGTGCTGCAGTAAACATCCGGGCACAGGTGTCCCTTTGTACAAGTATTGAGATCTTCTTTGGGTAGATTCCCAGAAGAGCAATTGCTGGGTCGAAGGCAGCTCCATGTTCAGTGTTGGAGGGTCCTCCACGCAGCCTTCCACAGTGGCTGGGCCAGTTCATGGTATAAGAGTGTTCCTCACAGCAGAGCTTTCGTCCGGCACCAAGTGTCTTCCTATCTTCCGCCATCCTTGAGCGTCCAGCGTGGTCTCGCCTGCATGAGGCTGAAGAAGGAAACCGAGTGGCCTGGGCAGAGAGCAGTGGGTGGTGGCCACACCACTGTGGGTGGCTGCAGAGGGAGGCATAAGCCTTGTCCCCCCAAAGGATGAGCGAGCGGCCCCCAACAGAACCCGTGTCCTTGTATAATTCGTCCCTTAGAAAGCAAAGCTGCTTCCAAGCCCTGTCCTTCCAGCAGTGATTGAAGGGCGTTTCTCCCGCTTTGCCTGTTGATGGGCCTGATGTCTCTGGCACAGTGCACCCTCTCTGGGGCACAGAGAAACCGCGCCCACAGGGCCGAGCGCTCGCTGCTGTTCTCTTTAACAGACTCCTTTTTGTGCTGATGGGAGAGAACAGATCCCCGTGAATCCGGGAGCTTTGCTTCCGATAGGCTAGGAGATTGCTCGTGATGCGATCAGGATGGTTTTCTCACAATTATGACAGATCAATTTATCCAGCCTGAGTCGCCCGAAGAAAACAGGCAGGAGGAGCCCAGCAACACACAGCTGGAAGCTCTGCTCCCCGTGCTGATGTCTCCTGGTTCCGCGCGAGAGGGAAACAGGCACCGAAGAAGGCAGTGGGTCCATGGACGAGGTAGCATCGGAATATGCGTGTTGACAGGAAGCCAAGTGGGCGCCTTCCCGTCAAATGACGACGGTCGCGGAGGATGCAGAAATTAAACCTTTGCGGGCGTGACAGGGTGCGCAGAATCAAGTCAAGCGTCATCTGACTCTGTAATGTTCTCATTAGGACACATACCTGCTGCTGAGGGGGGAACAGGGCGGGCAACGAGTGCAGAGCCCAGAGGCGCATCGAAGGGCAGAGAGGAATTGTCTTGCTGAACCTTGAGAGATTGTCCTGGAAACAAGCACAATGTGCTCAGACGCCCCCAGCTCCTGCCTGAATTTCCAGACCCAGCTGCCGTTTGAACTGGTGTCATCTCTTCCCCGGGCCGGTCACGCGTCTGCCGTCGTGCTATTCACCAGGGCGCTCGTCGAGCCTGGGTTCAAGTCTTGGCTCTATCTGTGTGACCCAAGACAAGTGCAGTTACAAACGCCTCCAGTTTTTCACCTGTAACCTGGTTCCATGATTATAAGGATCTGGGTTTGTGAGGATCCAGTCAGGGAACCCCAATCTCTTAGGAAATTCTCAATAGTTTTAATCTGTTGTAGTTTCGTTCTCGATACAAACCAAATACAATCGCCAACGCAAACTCAAAATAAAAGGCTCCGTTCTCCCAGTTGAGAAAAGGAAGAAACTTCTCTTGCCCTCGTTTTTGTGTTTTAGGTTTTTCTCCCTCCGTCCTTTTCAAAAGTGCAAGGATCTTTCAGCAAATAAGCTTCTTGCTGGTATCACAACTCACGGATGTTTCCTCAAGACCTCGGGAGTCTTTTATTTTTTAAACATAAACCTCCAGGGAGAGACCACCCCTATTCCCTAGGACTTCTTGGGAGGCTGGGCCCTCGCTCCAATTTGCTAAACTGCCTCCTGTCATAAGAGAAGTTTGTTCTCCAGAGTCCCTCTCAGCAGCTCACGGCCATTTATCAGAGTAAAAGATATTCACCTAAATAGAGAGAGACAGCACCTACTTTTTCAAGGGGTGGGTTTATGGGGGCAAGACACACCTGCTTAGGCCCAGGTGGGCGGTCTCGGGACGAGATCTCCGCTCGACCAGAGCAAGGGCTGAATTGTTCTGCGGCGTTTATTGCCCTGGAGTGGCCGGGTAGGTTTTCTGTTACTGATAATCCCCTCCGCCCCCATCTCCGCTTCTTGGAAACTTCCGCAGCCAGTTTAATGCCTCACTAATCAGCCCAACCTCCACTGCCGGTTCCTCGCCTTCTGCAAATGTCCGGCCTCCCCTTTCTGCTCTCAGCTTCCTTGAAGTACAACAGAAAACTCTGCGTTGAGCTTTCTGGGCATCTTAGACCACCATCTGTGTCTTCTGTCTGCAGCGGACCACCCCATCCTCGTCACCAACTGTAACGCCACCTGCCCTGTGTGACACCCTTTGTAGCCAGGCATCAGATTCAGCCATCGGAGCGGGTTCCTTGCCGGCTTTAGCAGTTACACAGACACGCCAGGCACGGCAGGCCAGGCCCGAGGGGGCAAGGAGGCAGAAGAGCACCCCGGGTCCCCGAAATCGTCACACTCTTTCTCTGGGCTGTCTCGTCCCGTGCTCTCTCGTGCTCTCCGCACCCCTCTATCCCCTTCCCCCAGGCCCAGGTGTGCACACTCACACCTGCACACACACACATGGGTCACACAGCCATGGGGAAGACGCAGCCCCCAGGTGCCAGTTCTGGGCGGATGGCGGGAAAGCCCGGCTCACTTACTGGCCTGACACGGACGACAACGCATATGTGGTGAGTCTTCTTGGTGACATTCTTCTCTGTCCTTGTCATCACTTCGAGCCGCCTGTGATTCTGTAGGGGAGGGAAACAGCTCTCCCTCTGTGCTCCCGTGTGCTCCAGCTGGGATTCTGCAAGTCTGACGAGCGGAAGCAAGATTAACGAGCGCGAACAGAAGCCGGTTAGCAAAAGCAGCCCGCCTCCGCCAGAGGCAAGTTCAGCCGTGGGCGACTGGCAGGCATGGTGAGGGCCTGTGAAATCGGGTGGAAAGGGGCAGAAGCCTTTAACCAACAAGCCACAGGTCCGCATCACCCGCGTGTGGCGGTCGCCCCTTAAACGCAGCTCAGCAACAGGGTTTATTTACAAGGAAATTAGCCAAGAATATGAAAAGTCCTCACAGCCACAAGGGGCAGTGTGGTAGATTTCTCTAAGGAAATCTATCACTTCCAAAAAAGAAGAGGAGAAAGGGAGGAAGGAAGAAACTGTTAAAAGTGAAAATTTAAGCAGGCTATTATTTGTTAGTACGGCACATCGACAAGGACTTTATAACTGTTAAGTCATTCATTTATAACTGTTAAGTCATATTATGAGAGAGATAGCCTGTGTGCTCCGGGTGGCTGGGGAAGGCTGATAGTTGAGAAGTCTTGCATTCAGGCACAAACCACACAACACACCAGTTCTCTTGAAGGCCAGAAGGGAACATGTTCAGCATGTGAGCTCGTCTCAGAGGCAGCTGGTCTTAAAGTGACCCAGCTGTGTCTCCTCAGAGTGGCTGCTACCACACAAGTCCCACTAGGAAGGCTTCCCGCCTGCCCCTGGGAGCCAGTTGTCCTGAAAACTGAACAACTTTTCTACAATTATAAGTCAGAAACTCACTTGGCGCTCAGAAACAGTTTGGGTTATTCTTCTCTTTCATAACATGCATTTGTTTATTCATGAAGAAAAATAAGGGCCATATTAAAATGGCCAAAGTAAGAAAAGCCAAAGAAGACATCTGTTGATCCTCTCCAGGAAAAAACAAAGTAGCTTGGGTGAACTGCAGCTACCGAGAGCGTAAAACAACACCCGTGTCTCTCAGATGAGGTCTGTTTCTAGTGGCCAGCCCTCACGTGGATGTTTGCTGCAGTTGCTTATAATTCCTATCTGCAACAAGAAAAATTTCAAACTGCCAACAGAACTGAAGCACAGAGCAAGAGGGGGGAGGGGTGGAATCGGGGGAGGGACGGGCACAAGACATTAAGATGGCTCACGGGTGATAAGATGATGGGAGAACCTTGGGATGGACAATGATGTAATGTGTTTGTGTATGCAATCAATAAAAACATTAAAAAATTCGTATCTGTAGAAAAGGCAACTAGTCAATTTTGCCAGTTAGCGCCTACAGTGAGTGTCAATTTTTATGAAAGAATCAGTGATCAAAGGATCTAAACAGATACCTCAGCACAGAAGTAATACAGATGGCAAATAAGCATATGAAAAGATGCTTCCTGGAATTGTGATTAAAACTATCATGAAATATCTCTGCACACCTATCGGAACGGCGAAATCCCCAAACCTGGGCAATACACCAAATGCTGATTAAAAGGGAGAACAGCAGGAATTCGAATTCACCGCTGGAAGAAACGTGAACCCTGGCGACCACTTTGGCAGTTTCTCACAGTCACCCACGCTCCCCACAGGGCACGGCCGGCCACAGCTCGCCTTCTATGCACTCCCGCAGGAGTTAAGCTCTTCCACTCACACGAGAACCTGCGCATGGGTGTCTATAGTGGCTTTATTATTTATTGGCAGAAGGTGGAAGCAACCTGGATGTCCTTCAGCGGGTGAATGGACCGGCACACTTTAAGCCAAGCCACACATGCAAGGAAAACTTACCCAGCAGTGAAAAGGAATACAGAATCAAGCCGTGGAAAGACATCGAGAAACACGGCATGCATGTTGCCAAGTGGAAAGAGACAGTCTGGAAAGGTTGCGTACTGCGACCCCACCCTCAGGATGCTCTTGAAGAGACAAAACTACGAAGACAGTGAAGAGTCAGCTTTTGGCGGGAGATGGGTGGGGAGGGGGCAGACAGAGAAGGAACGGTGAGCAGACGTCTGGGAGAGTGAGCTGGTGCTGTGATGCCATCAGAACAGGAAACAACCCACATGTCCCAAGAAACAGACAAATGGATGAAAAGATGTGGTGTATATATATATATATGTATATATATATACATACATAATGGAATAGTCCTCATCAATTAAAAATGACAAAGTTGATGAATTTGAGATAACACGGAAGAGATCATATTAGCAGAAACAAGTCAGAAAGAAAAGACAGAAACCAAATGGTGTCACTAATGTATGGGACAGAGGAAAAACAAGGAAAAGGCCAGGAGGAAAAGTCCAAACAAGCAAACGACCAAAGTAAAGTACACAACGTGGTGGGGGTGGGGGGGAGGTGGGAGGGAGTGGTCAGGGAGGGAAGGTGGTGGGTGATCCCCGGGGACTACAAAGATGTGAAATAAATAAATAAATAAATCGATTAATTAATTAATAAACAAACAAATAAATTTTAAAGAATATTCAACAAAAGAGTGAATTTTAATGTAAACTATAGACCTTCATCATTGCAATCATCAATGTCTTTGTATCACTACGTAAATAACACAAGCATATAACACTGAGGAGCAGATCAATATTGACTCACTACTTGTGGCAAATCTTCCTCATTAGCAGAACATGTTAATAACAGAGGAAACTCGTGGGGAAGTAGGGGTTAAGGCACAGGTTTCTTCAATATCTGGAAGTAGAAGGTGGTGGTTACCAATCAACCCAGATCAGATATTTGGCTTCCACGTAGCCGAAGGAAAGCCTGTATGTGGGAATTCTAATTTCGTCTTCATTTTCCTCTCAACCTAAAATATTCTTAAAAAATAAAGTCTGATAATTAAAGGAAAAACTCAAAGCAGTTGTTTCATCTCAACAAAAAAAGGAGGTCCAGTATTCGGACTTGGTCTTGTCGTGACAATCATCTGTGGGCCATTTGTTTATTTCTCTAGGAGCTTTAACTACCGCGACGCCACGTGCTAATCCTGCTGTGAAAACAGCACAGCGTGGGGGTGGTTGTGCTTAATTGGGGATTTTCAAGACTGAAGAGAAGTGGTTTCCCCACAAAAGTTGTGCTCCAATTTCCCCCTGCATCAAAAGTCTCACCTCCACTCTCTCCCTGCGCACCACCCTGGCCCGGCTGCTTCTGCTGATGGGCAAGTGGCTCGGGTTTCTCTGCTGTGTCCCCAAACTGCACTTTCAACATCTTCCAGTTTTTCAAATGCAAGAGACCAAGTAGCAGGGTCTTGCTTGGTTCTCATAAAAGCAGCCTGTTCCTGCTCCCAAGAGCATTCACGCTCGTCAGAGAGGTTGTCCTTTGATGGCTCAGCTCACAGCTGGGGAGAGTACCAGCATGAGGGTAAATCAAGTCTCGGAGTGAGCACTGGGTGAAGGCTTTCCCAAGACACCGTGAGACTGAAGCTTGGAGAAGAGTAGGAGCGCGTGCGGCGACATAAGCCAGGCAGACACAGCAGCGCTGAGCTTCCAGTCCCCTACACGGGCCGTAGCCTGCACTCTACATATCCAACATGGCTCGGTCAACCCGTAGGAACCTCCAAACTGCAGACAGTCCTTGCTGAGACAGCAGAAGACTTGACAGTTTCCCTGAAGTGCACCGTGAACCAAGACTGTCCCACCGGGGCTGAGATTGGGCACGGTGCTCGTTGTGAAAGAGACGCCACACACACACTATTTGGGATTCATGGTGGTTGGAAGTCAGGAACCCGCCATACCAGGACCCAGCTTCGGGAAGGTTTGGACATTCCGTGTTAAAGCACAGAGAAACAGACAGGAAAGTGAGTGGCTTTACCGGCAGATGCTGTGTCGGAGAGTGAACTTCGCTTGAAGCAGCTCGGTGAAGCACCCAGATGGGAGACGCTGGAGATTTTTCTCTCAGCAAATCAGAGTCGGTCACACAATGTGCAGTTGCAGGTGCCGATGTGCCAATGCTGTTCCCGCTCTCCAGGTGTCCGGCTATTTTATTCTCGCGGGAACAACCGGTGGGATAGTCACCTAATGCCCCAACTTCCCAAGCAGGGTTGAGTTTCTAAGTACTGATGTCTCCAGGGTCCTCTAGTGGCATCATGTAGGGTGAAGAGAGGCAAGCCCGTTAACCTGGTGAGCGCAGGGTACCCTCTCGAGGAGGGCATACTTTAGGCTGGTCTTGAAAGATGAGGCGATGTTAGCCAGGTATTGAGGAAGGAGGCAGGACTCTTTCCACACCCGGCTCCTGCTGGTGGTTCCAGAAGTTCCTTCCGCCTTTCTCTGCTTGTATTTTATTTATAATTTACAAAAGACTAAGTGTGTCAAAGAAAAGCAGTCACAATATTCACAACCCCTCCTGGTAATCTCATTTGCGCTTCACAGAAACCCACTGAGATAAATTTAAAGATCCATCTAGAATGGAGGTTCTGATCCATCTAGAGTGGGGATTCTGATTCATCTATAATGTGGTTCTGATCCATGTAGAATGGGGGTTCTGATCCATCTAGAATGGGGTTCTGATCCATCTACAATGGCATTCTGATTCATCTATAATGTGGTTCTGATCCATCTAGAATGGGGTTCTAATTCATCTAGAATGGGGGTTCTGATCCATCTAGAATGGGGGTTCTGATCCATCTAGAATGGGAGTTCTGATCCATCTAGAAAGGGGTTCTAATTCATCTAGAATGGGGGTTCTGATCCATCTAGAATGGGGGTTCTGATCCATCTAGAATGGG